>ML259564.1:478-120827 GCA_005239495.1 Nicotiana undulata | reverse complement strand
AAGGCTAAAATGAGTGGTAAAATCACCACTCATCAACACCCCCAACTTAGACTTTTGCTTGTCCTCAAGCAAATCAAAAATAATCACTCAATGAGGTTCTACTCCTTTAAACACAAGTCAAATTGCTCAATCTCACAATTCCCATTTTCCATTTAAGCATCTAAACTAATGGATTTGGTTGGTACCAATAATTAGGCTCAAGTATGCTTCTTAATCGAATTACACCCTCATTTACAAACAATTTTAAGAGGTGCACGGGATTTTCAAAAACAATAACGTGATAAGAAGAAAAAGCCTCAAGGAGTGACTCAACACCACTAACCTCGAGCATCGACCTCGAGGACCTATCTCGGCTAGGTCGGAACCCCCGACTTGAGGCAGTACGGTTTGCTTATTTTCGATTTCGCATCAATCTTATCTCATTTATTTTACTCACACTTAACATCTATTGCTTAACAACTAGTATTAAAATAAATCACATATTTTTAGAACCACATAATCAAATTTAATTGTAATTACCATTTACAACGGATTTTGAGAATTTGACGGTTCAGACGGATCGGGCATCCAGTCCAAAGTGCATGTCATGTTCATTGAAGTCAGCATATTCCTTCAGATAAGGTTTTATTTTTATTTTTTATTTTTCTTCTCTAAAAGGTACACTTCTTGAATAAGTTGTAATATCTATTAGTTCACCTTCTTGTTTTCTTTCGCATTTCTTTTTGAGTCCCTTTCAATAAAATTTTGTCAAAGCAAAGCAAAGAAAAGGTTACACAATTGGCTACAGTTTCCCGGTGCAACAATATGCACAGAAAGTGTAGCATGGAAAGTGTAGCATGAGTACATAAAGGTCGTATCGACCCAACACGTAAGAGACTTGGCGCCAACTTAAAAATGCCTCAGGGCTAATTATAAAAAAAAATCCTAAGGGTCGATGAGCTCGAGCCGTAACCCGACTCGAGGGCTGAGCCCGAAACGGTTTACTAAAGTGCCTAAGGCCAAACACATTGGAGCCTGCGGGCAGACAAAAAGCCTACGGGCCGATTAAAGGTCGTATTGACCCCATGCTTAAGAGCTTAAACGCCAGCCTAACAAGACTTAGGGCCGGTTTGTAAACCTAAGGGTTTTTTCCTCTAAGCCCAATTCATTTGGCTGACCATTGACAATCGGAAAAATTGGGAAGACATGAAAGACAAACAGAAGCAGAGATTGAAAAAATCGAAAGATTTTTCATATATTTGTATTAATACATTCACAATGCTCCCCCAGGGAGACTCATGCAAGGAAGAAAAAAGGAAAACCTAGCCTATTCTGGGTACCAGCTCCCTCGAGGGTCCTCAAACATCAATATCGGCACCAGGAGAAAGGAAAAACTTAGCATCGATCTCATCCGCCTTAGCCTGCTTTATCTCCTCCGAGAGATCGAAGCCCCTAGCGTGTATCTCCTCGAGGGTTTCCCTCCGAGATCTACGCCGGGAATATTACTTGCTTCTCCTGTCTCTATCAAAGTATCCTCTCAGCTCAGCCCGAGCATCGGTAGCATCTTTCAAATAAAAGGCCACTTTCTTATCGGCCTTTGTTCGAGCCTCTTCAGCTTCGGCCCGGGCATCGAAAACTTTGGATTTCATCCGCAAAAGTTTGGCCTCGAGCCTTTCAATGTTGCTCTCTTGCACCGAGCCGTCTTAATAAGCATTCTGGAGGTGTACTTCGAGTGTAAAAGCTTTGGCCAAATCATTCTTTTCGGCCGCAACATGGGCGTCCATCTGAGCCCTAAGACCATTGCACTCGCGCTCGTCTTGACCTACTCTGCCCCAAAGGAATTCAAGGTCCTCTGTCTTTCCCTGCAGCTTCAACACCAAAATATTAATCTCTGAAGACGAGAGAAGAAACATGCACGTCATCAAAACAAGGATCGCCTGTCTCTCGAAAAGACATTCGTAGTCATGGCTTCGACTCACCTCGTACCGAAGGTGTATCAATTCCTTTGCTCTTTTATCACAAAGAGGCTTAAGGGATCTCTTCCCATCCAAAGCTTTCCCCAACTCGTATTTGAGCTTATCGAAGGCCTATGTAAATAAAACTTCAGTTAAAAAATTAAAATACGAAGTTGGAAGATCGAAGAATCACCAATCCTCACCATAGAGTAGAGCCGCTGTGCCTCCTCAAAGTTTGAGTGAGCATCTCCAGGCATGTCCTCTTCAGCCCCAGTTGAAGCACCCCGAGGGGGAACATGATCGTTAGGGACCTCGCCCCCATCGGGCGGACCTTGGCCCCAAACTTCCCTCGAAGTACCTTCGATGGGAGAAGAAGCGGAGACAGAAGACCTTTTTCCCCCGAAGTACCTTCGAGGAGGGAACAATATGGCGGAAAAGAAGGAACCGCTTCATCGCCTTTGTACCTCTGGGAAGATCTTGCCTCACAGGGAGCTCCTCGTCCACCAAAGGCTCCTTCTGTTTTTTATCATTCTTTGGCTATGAGGCCGACAACCCCCTTCCTCTTCGAGAGAACACGACCTCGCACCGGGGAGCTCCACGACACCTACAGAAAGGAAGTTGTTAAGAAATACGGTTTCTCCTTAAAGGAAAGATTCTAGTGACGCTCACCATGAAGTTTGACCTCCCATCTACCCTTTGACAACTCGCCACTTGCGCTCATCGTAAGTCGAGTAAGCCACCAACTTCCGAGTCCAATCCACCAAATCGGGAACCTCACACGTGACCAAGGGGCCGCTGCGGAAGAAGAAAGAAAGCTTTAGTATGGAGTCAGTTTCCACTATAAACCAACATGGTAAAAATGCAAGTGTGACACTTACGTGTGAAACTCCATTCCCCAGGAAACGATAGGAATTCTGGGGGTATGATGTCAATGGTTTGCACTCGAACAAATTGAATCATCCATCCTCGGTCCTCACTTTTCTCGCCCTTGGTGATGGACAACCGGGAGTTCCGACGTTGTAAAGTGACTAGGCCTCTACAATGCAAGGGTCGGTACAACCTGATGAGATGGTTGAAGGTAAACTCGAGCCCGTCCTTTTCCACGAAGAACCTTATCATTAATGCAATCCTCCAAAATGACGGGTGAATCTGTGCCAGGGTGACCTGGTATCTCTTACAAAACTCGATCACGACCCTATCGAGAGAGCCCAACATAAAGGGAAACGTGTATACATTAAAAAATCCCTTTACGTGAGTCGTGATGTTCTCTCCTAGGGAAGGTACATGCAGTACCACCTTTTCTTTCCATCCGCAATCTATCCTCATCGCCTCGAGGTGTTTCCCTCCTATGGATGGATGGATCGTGATGCATGCTCCCAATGGCTCTGAATACCGGAAGGTCTCTTTGATGCAAAATCCTTCACTAGAAGCCGGCGGTGTACCACTGACCGAGCGGGGAAACGGAGTAGAATCTTCCTCTTGATGGTGAGAGGGTTCAGATATAGAAACCATAACAATGGTGAAACAAGAAAAGGGAAATGAAAACTCAGGCGAAAGCTCTGAATTACGACAAAAGAAGGGGCCCGGGGCAAGGAAAGAAGACTCTATAAAGGAGGCAATTGCTTAAAGCCGCAAAGCCTTCGAATGAAGGAAGCAAATGTATTTATAGGGTAAGCGACGAGTGTTTGCCTACTTTAAAGGCCAATTAATTCTGTCCATGTTATTGACATTTTTGGGGAAGTGAACCAGTGGGATCGCCTCGATCACTCCGCATGTCTTGTCATATGAATGACGCTGACCAAGGGCTCGAGGTACCCAAGCTAGTCTGATCTCGAGATGGTCCCCTATCTTGATGACCTCTTCTATTCTTATGATCTCTAAGGAGCTGTCTATGCCAACTTAATCTCGAGTTGGTACCTGATCTCTAGGATTTCTATTATCATAGTGGGCTCTAAGGAGTCGCCCGTGTCAATCCATCCTTGAGATGGTGCCTGATCTTAGGGATCTCTATTGTCATAACTATGGGCTCTTGGGAGCCATCGATATTAATATAGCCTCGAGACGGTTCCCGACCCCGAGGATCTTCAAGAACTATTGTTCCGACCTCGAGATGGTACCCGATCTCAAGGATCTATGCCGCAACAAGTGTAAGCTCTAAAGGGAGCTATCAAAGATCCACATATCGATCTAGCCAGAGATGGTACCCGATCTCGAGGGCTTTATTATTTTAAGAATGGGCCCTAAAAAGCCGACATTGAAATTCAAAAGATTATATGTGCACTAAAACATAAAGGGCTTGAAACAAGAAAGTGTCTTAGCATCCCTAGGAATATATATATATATATATATTTACAAAGGTGTCATTACAAAGCTCCCCCGGGAGCCCATATACAAAAGGGAAAGAAAAGAACATGCAAAAACAAAGGGTGGATCTATTCCTTACCCTCACCACTATCTGAATCACCTTCGGAGCCACTACCGGAGCTTTCGTCAGAAGAAGACGCAAGTGTCGATGCTTCTTCCAAGGCCCTGGCCTTCTCAATCTCAGCAGAAAGATCGACACCATTGGTGATCGCCTCTTGGAGTGCCTGCCTCCTTTCTTGGGAACGAGCATGTGCCATGGCCCGAGTCAGCCTCAACTCGGCCTTTTCGTATATCTCTCTGGCTCAACTGTTAGAGGTAGTAGCATCCTTCATATATGAGGTCACGTGCTCATCGGCTTCAGACTTGGCCGCAGATAGTGAAGTGACCTCATCCTGGGCACTCCAAAGAAGGTCCTGGGTCGAGGTCTGTTCTCCCCACAAGAGGTCCATCTTCGAGGCTATAGCCCTGATCCGGTCCTTAAGCTCAAAGATCTCCCTGTTCATAATTATAGCTTCTTCCCGAAGTTGCTTCACTAGAGCATCATTTTGCTGAACCTGCAAAAACGAGTCAAATTAGTAGGTATCAACTTATGAAAGCAAGGAGATAAACTCACAAATGCCACGACATGCCCGGTGAAGCTGGTCCGTTCTTGGTGGGCACTCTCCAAACTTGCTCGAAACACATTTAACTCCTCGCCCTTTTGGGCGGAGGAAGCCATAAACTCTTTCAGTTATAAGGAAAGCTTTTCGAGCTCCCCCTCACGGTAAGAAATCTCATCTCTTAGCTTGGAAAAAGTTTGGCCATACAACTTCTTGGCCTACGATAACAAAGGAAGAATTTTATGAAAAAAGGAACGAAAAATCGGAACAACAGATAATATACCGGGAAAGTTACCTGTTCATGATGCCTCTCGGCCCCCCAAGAGAAACGGAGGCATTGAGGTTGGTCTCCTCCTCGATACCTTCAAATAAATCCCTGAATGTGCCTTCTTCCCCCCAAGAGATGTCCGCGACGGCAACACCCCTGTCCTGGGCGTTCCTTATCTCCCCTGGGGAAAAGGAAGGGCCCAAATTGGAGCCACTCACATCATCAATACCAAGCCCTTCGAACTCGTCGAAACAGACTATACCGTGTCCTGCGAATGGCTCGAGGACAGCGCCCGAGCTTTCTTCGAAGGTCTTCTCTAAGCAAGATTATTCCGCATTGACCGTCTCAGAGTCGACGGTCTGATGTTCAGCAGTCTTTAGAGATCCCACATTCTGCCTTACCCTTTGTGCCAAAGGGAGGTCATACTCGTCTTCATCTTTGTCTGCGACACGAAGACTTGCTGCAGCATCCGAAGTCAAGACCATGGCATCAGTCATGGACTTTCGGGTCTTGAGTTTCTTTATCTTAGGAGATCCCGCCGATGCTTCCTTCTTCCTTTTCTTGCCCCCATCAGGTTTTGAAGTTCCCTCTTCACCGGGAGGAGGCTGCCTCATCGACATAGTATCCCCAAGGTTTTTGACCGAGCTGGGGAACCAGAAAGTGGCCTCATCGACATACTATGGTTCTTGGCCTTCCACCTTGTCTTGGCTAAATCGCGCCAAGACCGTTTGTTGAATGGAAAGGCAGAATCTATATGTTTAATCCACTCCGATAGGTTCTGGACCGAGCTGGGGAACCAGAAAGCGGCTGCATAATCAAAAGCAATCTCTTTAGAAGGAGAAGAAGGGGAAGTAAAAACTTCTCGGTATAATGATGCTTTCGTGCCATTTTCCATTCCTCCAGGAATGGAATCCTATTGGCGGGGATGATATCCGAGGTTCTAATTCTAAAGAATCATTTCATCCACCCCCGATCTTTGTCTTCGTCGATGCTTGGGAAGAATGTTTTCGCAGACTGATGCTGAAGCTTAATTAAACCCCCTCGGAAGAGATATGTGTATTGGTAAAAAAAGACTTCACACGTGTACTAATTCTGATAACAAGGCAATCCATGTGGAGCAATAGAAACATGAAAACTGGTCATAAATTTACAAAGAGGTATGAGAAAAAGAGGAACGGAACAGCATACAACGAGATAATTAGATACGCGAACCTCAATCTAATTGAGGAGTTGAAGAGACACTGTCAGAATGAACCAAGGCAGAATAAAGGGAGGATTCAAAGATCTTTAGTCAATGAGCCAAACGTTACATAATATTCAAACAACAGTTACGGTTACCTAATGTAACGTTACATTAGTGATATTAGTAGTCATTAATGCTCAATCATTAAGAAGAGTAGGCGTTATATTAAGAAATTCCCTATAAAAGGGAGTAAAATATCACTTGTAGGGGAACATTCGAACCACTACTGAAATACCATTACTTTTACGCATTCTTATTGCTTTCTAATTGAAAATCTTAATATTATTATTCAATATTCTTGGTTATCAGAAGCCTGGGTACTTCTTAAAAATAGCTTTGGCAAAGAATCTAATTCTTTGGTTAAACAAATTGGTCCCGTTACTGGAAATCTGATAATCTTGGTTTTTTCTCAAACAATCTTTCACGAATCATGTCAAACACCAATGATAACAACCAACAGGCGATTGGGACTCCAGCCTTATCACCTCAGGGATCCCTACGAGGTTCAAGGGACCATTCCAGGGAGATCTATAACTCAAAATGACGATCAAACTGGAAATGAGCAAATAGGGGAACAAGACCCTGTGAAGCAAATGGTTAGCGAATATTTGAATGAAGCTCTTCAAGATTTTATGAGGGGGCTGCCAGCTATATCACCTACACCTCGTCCAAACAACACCGCAACTGTGGAAAACCCACAATCTGGACTAGCAAATTCAGAAAGTAGAGGCACTCCAAATG
Source organism: Nicotiana undulata (assembly GCA_005239495.1). Taxonomy (NCBI): domain Eukaryota; kingdom Viridiplantae; phylum Streptophyta; class Magnoliopsida; order Solanales; family Solanaceae; genus Nicotiana; species Nicotiana undulata. The sequence continues at coordinate 113,678 of ML259564.1, read as the reverse complement.
AATCTCTTCAAGGAAGACCATGTATGTCTAATAATTCGGATTTACAATCTTTAGTACTAACCTTGCAGAAACAAGTGAAGCAACAAAATGATCGAATCGAACAAATTTCGGGCGTACCATCTGTCATCAAGGGTATTGACATTGATTGATATTCTCAAAAACCTTGGAAGCCAAGTGCAGCACCATTGCCTATTCCCAAGAAATTCAAAATGCCTTACATACCAAAATACGATGGAACAACCGATCCACGTGATCATGTTACTACATTTACTACAGGAGTAAAAGGCAATGACTTGACTAAGAAAGAAATTGAATCAGTGTTAGTCAAGAAGTTTGGAGAAACCCTCACCAAAGGAGCGCTAACATGGTATTCTCTTTTACCCGAAAACTCTATTGACTCTTTTGCTGAGCTTGCAGATTCCTTTATAAAAGCACATTTCAATGCACAAAAAGTAGAAAAAAGAATGGAAGACATATTAATAAAACAAGGAGACACGAAGTTGCTCCGTGAGTTCGTAGACAGGTTTCAACATGAAATAATGCTGTTACCAAGAGTGCCTGACAATTGGGCAGCAATGGATTTTGCGAGTAATTTGAATGATAGAAGCTCGGAATCTACGAGGAGGCTCAAAGAAATCTTGAGAGAGTTCCCAGCCATGACATGGAACAATGTCTATAACAGGTACAACACTAAGTTACGAATAGAAGAAGATACAATTGCACAATCAAAAGTATAAGACATGACCAGTTCAAGACGCTCCGAATCAAAAATAAGAAAACGTAAAAACAGGTACGATCCATAAATGGGACTTTCAGGACAAGAAACTCGTTCCAAATTTGAAAACGTATGATCAGATCACAGACCATCGAATAGAGACACGAGCTCATCCACATCAAGATCCAGAAAGGATCGGAATGAACGAAATAGAGGTAATGCAAGAATTGGAGACTACAATTTCAATGTAAGTACTTTTGAATTAATTACAGTATTAAGAAATATAGGTGATAAAGTTCGATGGCCCAAAGAAATGAGGTCGAATCCAAACAAAAGGAATCCAGTCTTCTAGTGCAAATTCCATAACGATCATGGACACAGAACGCCAGATTGCAGGTTATTGCAAGGTGAGGTAGAATAATTATTAAAACAAGGCTATCTAACAGAACTATTTAGTGAAAAAGGTAAACAGGTGTACCCAATTTTTTCCAAATTAATTTCAAAGTGCATACATGTCTTCAAAGTCATGCATTAACATCAATTTGTATTTTTCCACAATTTCTACATTTTTATTAATTGGCTCAGTATTTTATTTCTAATCAATAATTACAAGATTGCATCACAAGTGATTTCAAAACATTTCTTGATTTAGTACTACTATTTGTGGTCTTATTAAGTCCAAATTATTCTATAAATGGCCAATTTGGCACCTTTTGGCTATAATTGCAGTAACTTTGCAATTATAGCCTATGCATATAATTTTTGTGTTATTTTACCAGAAAATAGTATTTTGTATTTTTAAATACTAAATAATCATTTTTAAAATATTTATATGCATGAAATTCATTTTTTATAATTAGTAATTATTTTACAATTGTTTTAGTAAATTTATTTAGGTATTTAACAAATGGCCCTATTTTATTTCAATTACAGCCTAAATTAGTCAGCCCAAACACCTTATAAATCAACCCAATACAACCCAGACCCAAATCCTAGCTGATCCGACCCAAATCTTGTTGAATCCTGGCCGTTGATAATTTTTGATCAACGGACCAGATTCATCATTTCCTTAAATAACCTAAACTACCCCCTCCCAAACCTCTCATTTCTCTCTTACACTCCGCCGTCACCCCTTCCCCTCCTCTCCAATGCTCTCTGAAATCACCCTAAATCTCACCTCGCCGTCACTCTCCACCGTCAACTATGGTGGTTACTCACCATCCTCAGATCTCTCATGCCTTTCGTATGCCGATATTGCTGTCTCTAAGGCCCTCAAGGGACATGGTTCAGTCCACTCAGACCTTTGACATGTTCTTGCCCGTTTCAGGCCGCCATGGCTCGATTTGAGTAAGATCCTTCTATTTTTTCCCTAATCCTATGGGTTTCTAAACCAATGTCTTCATCTCTGTGTTTTTTATAAAACCTTAATTTTGTCTCTTAAACTTTTCAGATGTGTACTGATCTGAGGAGGAGCGAACTGATTTTACTTGTTTCTATGAAAAACCTTCTGAGTTTCAAGTGTCTTTTTATTTCTTCCTAACTAGGGTTTCCTTGAAAATCTTATTCAAACATTTTTTGATTTTAAGTGTTTATTCTCTAATTCTTATGTGTTTTAATCGATTATGTTGAGTTTTTCCTCAACACTAACTAGTTTATGTTGAAACCCCCTAATTTTGGACACTATGTTTGGATTCTGAGTCGAGTCGTGTAATTTGATACATAACTCTGCTCTGTACTTTGATTCATATGATTTCTCCCTCATTTAATTTGAATGGATTATGATTTTACCCTAATGTGCTTCCATTAGGGTTTCCGATTCAAATCTTGACTGATTTTATGTGTTATACTTAGCCTATCTGTCATTCATGGAAAACCTATATTATTTTCCTCAAAATCAGTATTATTACGAGTCCTTTATTCACCGATTTGCTATGGTAATACCTATATGATGATTTTCGGTTATTTTCCCTATTTTTACCAGCTTTAAATTATTTCTTGCCTTATTTATGATTAACTGTGGTGCTTGCTGATTCTTACTGATTTTTTTTACTTAATTAAAATCGTATGTATTTACCCTTAATTACCTACTCTGTACATAGGTTTATTTGATTTCTTTCTTTAATTATCTGCCCTGCTCTTTACCGTTAACTGGTTACCCCTTAATTAGAGGAAGACCTTACTGATTTATGCATGATTCATTTTGTGACTCTCCCCAATTATTGAATAATTGATTTTTACCTTATTTAGTCCAACTCTCAACTATTATATATATACTCTCCTCTATTCTCACTACGACAAAAAATACTAGTTCAATAATTCTCTCTTACACTTAAAAGCTCTCTGCTCTTTCTTGTTACTTGCTACTTTTACTGGACTAGCCGGTTGTAATCCAGGGATAGTTATTTCACTACACCTGCTCTATACTCTGTGTTTGCTCTCCTTAGCTGGTATGTCCTAATTTAATTTCAAGTCCAAAACTCTATGTGTTCTGTTATTGCTTTAGTTCAATAATTTCTAGTTTTGTTCCTGCTTAACATCTTATTGTTCAATGTGTAACTCGTGTGGCTAAATCATTGTTTCACCTAGTATGTCTAAACTATACTACTTAATCACTAGCATGTATGAATTCTGTCCAGTTTAACTTATAACTAGCATGTCTAAAGATATTCCTGTTGCTTTCTCTAGCAGGCCTCAACTTGATTCTGTTCCATGTTTGATTGTTTGCCTAATTTGTTTACTAAGGTTCTGGTTTAATCTGCTCGCTAAGTTGTCTAAGATTTCTAAGAAACTCTGGTTCTATGCCTCATCTATCTAGTGTACTATGTTCCCACATGTCTGATCTGTAATCCATGCCCTATGTCTGTACTATTAGCTGCATGATTAATTCCTTAGTCTATCGAACTCTAGAAAAACTTTTGTGCTCCTATTATTATGTGCTATGTTCTATGTGTCCCCAATTCCCATAATCCCTGAGTGGAATCTATGGTCGGATGATGCTTAACCTGTTTAAGTTGTTTGCAGATTTCTCATAACTGTTCACACTGTTTTCAAAAGCTGCTTTACCACTAATCAATTCCTATTTTCAGAAAACTTCTTTACTTCTTGAATCAATTCAATACTATTTCCTTGTCAAAACCTTTTTAAAACTATGTCAAGCACTCTCACTTTATTCTTAAGTCCCTAGGTTCTGCCCTTCTAGTGTGTGACTGCCTTTGGATCCTTTTAAGATCCCTCTGAACTCTGGCACATTGGGGCTGGCCCTTCTACACTGCACTTACTCAATCCCTGTTATGAAAAGTCTAGGTTTGAGCACTGCCCGGGATCCTTGAGGTCCTTAGGAAACTCTGACACACTTGGATATAAATCTGACTATGAAATCCTTGGGCATTTGAGATTATTGAAGGTCTGGCCTTACCAGGTTCGCTTTGGGCCTACTTCAGGCTCCCTATAGTTAATTTACTTTCCACTTATGTAATTTGTTCGATCATTGGTCTGTAATAATTATTTATAAACAGATATTGGGGTGGCTAGTGAAAAATGGAAAGGGTAGTTGTATGATTTTTGTCGATAATACTGGGTAGAAAACATGGTTTAGGCTTTACATTCTGTGTATTTGTATTAGAATCCATGCTTTAGGACTAATATGTTTATTTGCATCCAAATCATGCTGAACATGCATTAGATATCTTGTTCTTAGGGCTTCACATTTACTGCTTCAGCATATCATATGTCATTAATCCATGCTTTAACGTTGTATATGTTTCTCACTTAGAAATCCTGCTATTAGGACTAATGAATAACTTTAACAAAAACAACTCTGTCACTCCTGTGTGCATTTAGGTACCATGTTCTAAGGGATTGTGCTTGCATTCGTTTGAATACGCCTAGTCTAATTACAATAAGTCGTTGATCCATGAAAAGGCATAAAAACAGTCTCACATATAGATGCGTGTTTTCTGAGTAAAACTGGCATCAATCTTGTCATTTTCGAACTTGTGTCACTTAGAACAGTATGTTTGTAGATTAAATAACTTTAAAACTTTTTAAAATAACTTGTAATTATGCACAGTCCCACGCCTAGGCAAGCCTTAGGTAATTAATCCACGCATAAACTGAAAATCTGCGCGTTCTGGTTGTTTACTGCTAAGTTTCACAGGTCTTAAAACAGTAGGCAAACTATTAGAACCATGCCACTGAGTTTTGAACAAGTATTGCCTATTATGTGTATTAATGTCCACTTAGACATCTTGTCCTAAGATCTCCTTTAAATCTTCCTGTATTTGTGTTTTGAGACGTGTTGTTCATTTACTCTCTACTTGTGGAGGTAAACATGAGCCGTCTAACTGCTTCTTTCTTTTCTACTTGTTGGTCCTACTTGTTATTTGATTGTCGCCTAGATTTTTCCCTTTTATAACCTTAGGGGTTATCTAGAACTGCCAAGATTTAGAGGTCCTAAACTCCCACGGGACCACAAAGAAGGGACGGGTAACAAAACGCTTAGATCTCGTTAAATAAAAAACTCGCTTAATAACCGCTAAGGGGTGGGATAATGGGTAGAAAAGGATATGATGACCTGTGCGCTAATGCAACGTGTATCCCCTCATGGAGGAGTGATTACCGGACATTGCATAGATGTGATCTTATAGGATAAACAACTTAGGACCTCCCCTTATCCTCTTACATATGTGTGCTTATACTGCTAATCTGTCAAACCCTTATTTGTTTACATATGTGTGCTTAGACAGTCCATTTGGTACTTGATTAATTCACAAAGTAAGTTTGGTCGTGACCCACCGTTGTGGACTTTTAGGGGTGCCTAACTCTTTCCCCTTGAAGTAATTTCAATCCCTTATCCAATCTCTGGTTATACAATTAGTGTTATAAATGACCCGTAGTAGGTGCCATAATGCTCCTTAATTCATTAGGTGGCGATTCTTCAAATTCCTTATATCCCTTATCCAAAAAAAAATGAGTTGCCCAATAATGTCAAAACCCTTGACTGATCCGAAAGTAGAGGAAAAAGGGAATGCGACAACATGGCGACTCTGCTGGGGATTCTTAGGCTTTTACCATTACAAACTGCTTTGTGAATTTGTCTAAATGTGTCTTACTTTGTTAATACCTTCACCCTTTCCCTTTCCCCCTTTATGTGACCTTTCCCCCTTTATGTGCAATTAGTTTTTTATTTTCCAAGTATTTATTTTTCCAAAACGAAACTAACATGTTTCTTTGTTTTCTTATGTAACCGCTTTTCAATTATAACTGTTGTACTTATCGCTTTCATAACGTGCAAATACATGACAATATGCTGTTTATTGTTTATTTATTACTGCATAATCATGCTCAACATCATACTCCACTCGTGCCTATACAAATCCTATAGCAACGCTTGATGAGTGGTTGCGCTCTTCCTATTTATATCACCCCCTAAATTCGGAAAGTCTTATTTGTGGTAAAACCAGTCGATCAGTGGTGCAGTTGATGGTTCCGTGCCTTCCAACTCGAGTTGTCCGCTCGAGGGTACCGGTATAGACCCCCATATAAACCTTACTCTTGTTATATTGTGCATGCATCATGGTTAAACTTAGCCGAGTTAATGTGTCATCCGCACAATAACCCTTTAAGACAGCCTTATCCAAAAGTCCACCGGGGTTCATAATCCCAACGGACACGATCACGTTCTGTGCATTAATTTGGAGAACTAAATGCTTGTATGCTAATCATAAGTGTATAAATAGTCAAGTCTGGTGGGGGTAAGGGCCAAACCATTTTTGTCTTGCAGAAAATGAGGCACGGGGTCCCCAGATTCGGTATGGTCAGAAATATCCCACCAATGCTCCTGAACTGGTGGGAAGACCTTTCCTCCAGTGATAAGAAACACGCAAAGAAGTATCTAGGCAATTCACCATCTCTCTTGGACATCCAGTCAAACAATATGCAGATTGAGGCCGCTACTTTTTTTGGGATAGTGAAAGAGCTGTATTCCGCTTCGAGAATATTGAAATGACGCCACTCTTAGAAGAAATAGGAGGACTTTCTGGGTTAGTTTGGGAAAGCCCTGGGTTGTTGGTACATGAGACCGCACGGGCAAAGGTTTTTTGAAAATGATGGGGTTGAAGAAAAACACTGAATTGGAGTGTCTGAAACAATCCTACATACCCTTCGAGTACCTATATGAAAGATACGGTCACAACAAATCATACCGTACCTATCATGATGCGTTTGCCATCACGTCTCTGGGTCACATCCATCGCAGGGTATTCGTGTTCATTGTGTGCTTTCTGGGCTTGATGGTGTTTCTGACAAAGAGGGAAAGGATTCATACCAGGTTAGCCATGGTAACCAAGGCTTTGATGGAAGGGATCGATGGGAAAACCTTCAACATTCCTATGATCCTTGTTGATATTTACCGAGCCTCGGAACGTTGTCAAAGAGGAGCTAAGCATTTTGAGGGTTGCAACATGTTGCTGCAACTATGGCTATTAGAACATCTTCAAAAGGGCCAATACCACCAAGAACTTCCGCAAAGGGCTTGGAATGACCACATTGATTTATATCACCCCAAACGGATAACCTACATTCCAGACATATTTGCTCAGCCAGAAACCGCCAAGGAGTGGGTGGAATTCTTTGATAATCTGACTGAGGAACAAGTGCAATTGATGTTCGAATGGTTCCCGACGGACGAGTTTATCATCAGGTCCAGGGATGCACCACACTTAGTGTTGATCGTGTTGATAGGTATATATCCTTATTTTCCTCACCGAGTCATGAGGCTGGCATGCAGAAAGAAAGTTGTGCCGAGGGTTGATAAGATGAGTCACTTCAGAGCGGATTTTCAGGACGACGACGTCCCTTACATGTGCCAAGCCCAACACACGTGGCACAACAAAATCATCATGGAGAAGAATACTATTGAACCAGACATGTACAATGCATGATGTGCACCTTTCTACCCGACATGGTTGGAGGACGACTTGGACGGGCTAGTGAGGCTGGGAATCAGTCGAGGCAATAGAATCATAGATGAAAATGCTGAGGCTCAGGTCAAGTACAACCGACTGCGCAAAATGGTCCATGATTCAGAGAATGAACATCGGGAAATACATGACACCAACAAGAGGCTGATTAAGGAATGGAAAGAGATGGTTGTCCTTTCCAATAGGAAGCCGGAATACTTGGAGCGAGGTATAGTGGAGTTAGAGGGCAAGGTCATCAAGAGGATCGAGAATAGCCAGAACGCCGAGGGAAATGAAGAAGGACACTTGGCTAGAGCGTAACTGTTGCCGGAACTGCGCGAGCTTGGAAATCTGTTCGATGGGCTCAAGAATATCGAATTTGGGGAAAGTTCTTCTAGGACCAAATAAGCTAGATTTACCTTTTTGCTTTCATAAATGTAATAAGGCCAAATGCCATTAGTGATTTTTTTCCTATTTTGTTGTTTTAGTATCGTTTTGGGATTCGTCTATTTACATTAATTAAATGAGGCATTTTGGCATCTAAGTTCTCCAAATCAATTTTTTGCTAGGCCTATCTCGGGCACAATGTGACTCCCACATTAGGACACGTTTACAATTCTGCAATACATGTTTAAATACTGGAAATACTTTATCATGATCCTCACTAACTTAGATACCTTTTGTTTTATTTTATTATCTTCTGATTGTTCCTCTTCCCCAAAGGTTGGTTCGTGCATTCTGGCATCATCAGCATACCATACAAGATCCAGAGGCCCTCCACCTTCTCCTCATCCTAGTCCACCTAAAGGCAAATGCAAAGGAAAGATGGAAGACTTGCATAATATCAGAAAGGAAAACACAACCCTAGTTGTACACACAGAAGCTTCTGACAGTCGAGGTGCTCATGTCCAGAATGATGTTGTGTCACAACTTGAACAAAGGCTATTGAAACTGCAAGGGGAACTAGAACATGTTCGGAACCTAGCGAACTTGTCCCTCTCACTTAGTGTTCCGGATGTCAGCCACCCGAACACTTAAAACCCCGGACAACCTCAGAATACACCCAACAAAACGAATCCTCCTGCAACTCACCACTATACAACTCCACCGAAAAATCAAGCCATCCCACCACAATACCAACAAAACACTTGACAAACTCCGAGAAATACCCCACCAATCATTCTTGAACCACAAAATTCCACCAACGATCACCTCTATGCTCAGGCACCAGGCCACCAGAATAACCCCATATACATGGAGACTCTACCTCACTCCACCCAACCCATTTCTTGCACACTATAATCTAGTGAGAAGGATATGCTTATCAAGAACTTGGCCGAAGAACTAAAGAAATTGGCTAGTCGAGTTCAAGGCATAGAAGGATTGAATTACGAAGATCTCAGTATACAGCCTGATGTAGAACTACCGGAGGGTTACAAACCTCCCAAGTTCAAAATGTTCGACGGTACTGGTGATCCCAGGGTCCATCCGAGGACCTATTGTGACAAATTGGTCGGAGTTGGAAGAGATGAGAAGATTCAGATGAAATTGTTAATGAGGAGCCTTATAGGGGATGCTTTGTCTTGGTACATCAGCAAGGACCTTAAGAAGTGGTTCAATTGGGTATGTATGGCATCAGATTTCATGGACCGTTTTAGGTTCAACAGAGAAAATGCACTAGACGTGTTTTACATCCAGAATTTGAAGAAGAAGCCCACTGAAACCTTTCGCGAGTATGCCACTCATTGGAGGTCTGAAGCAGCCAAGGTCAGGCCTACAGTAGACGAAGAGCAAATAAGCAAATTCTTTGTCAGGGCACATGACCCGCAATATTATGAAAGACTGATGGTGATTGAAAATCACAAGTTCTCCGACATCATCAAGCTTAGTGAGAGAATTAAAGAAGGTATCAAGAGCGGTATGGTCACAAATTTTGAAGCGCTGCAAGCCACAAACAAGGCACTAGAGTATGGTGATATATCCAAGAAAAAGGACGCATGAACAGTAATGGTTGCACAGGGGCCCAAATCCCCACTAATGTATCGAACCTCTCCACCTACATAACAAGCACCCCTACCTACATATCAACCATCGCCTCCACCTACTTATCAACCTACATCTCCCAGATATTCCCAACTTGCCTCTGTCTATCACACATACAACTCCTAACCGTCTCACTTCCAGTCACCTCCAGCTGGCCAAAACTACCCAAGACCTCAACCTAACTTTGATCGCAGGCCACCCAAACAATATACCGCCATTGCCGAACCCATTGACTAGCTGTATGAAAGACTGAAAGTTGCTGGTTACATCACACCCCTCCCTGTTGTAACCACTGAGAATCCATCCCAATGGGTCAATCCGAACAAAACTTGTGCATACCATTCCGACATGAAGGGACATACCATCGATGAATGCCGCTCGTTGAGGGACAAAATCCAGTCTTTGATTGATAATTAAATCATCCAAGAAAAGGAGGCTATTTCCTATGTCAGCAATAACCCCCTCCCAGACCATAGGGGTGGAGGCATCAATGTGATAGAAATAGATGAAGAATGGGACCTAGAAAGATCAATCGGGTTTATCAAAGAAGGTGATGATCCCAAGAAGCTAGTGGTTACACTTAATCCCATTATAGTACATATTCAGCCGTCAGGAGATGTTGAGGTAACTACATCAGCCCCGTTCAAGTTTGAAGTAATACAACCTACAGACGCGCCTGTGCCGTTTGAGGTTGAAGTAATTCCACCTGCCACGACACCTATCCCACTTGAAGTAAGGGTAGCCACACCAATTATAGTGATAGTATCAACCACACCGCCTTTCAACACTAATGTTGTGCCCTAAGATTACGTAGCTGAAGCTATAAGGGAAGGAAAGGTCAAGATAGAAGAAGTTGGTGCTGCACAGGGGATGACCAGGACCAGCAGGGTCTATACACTTGAGCACTTGGGAGAGTCTAGAAAACAGGCTTCCAACAGATCAGACATCATTGAAACGAGTCCGGATGATCTTTGGAGGAAGGTGCAAGTCAAGGAATACTCAGTCATAGATCAACTGAACAAAACTCTAGCCCAGATATCCATCCTATCATTGCTACAGAAAGCGAAAGCACACATGAGTGCTCTGATGAAGGTGTTGAATGAAGCTTATGTACCTAATAACATCACAAGTGGAGAGATGGCCAACATGGTGGGGCAGGTATTAGAAAGTCACAACATTACCTTCCACGAAGATGAATTGCCACCTGAAGGTTTGAGTCACAATAGGGCACTGCACATTACCGTGCAATGCGAAGATTACTTCATTACGAGGGTTATGATTGATGGAGGATCCAACCTTAACATTTGCCCGTTAACAACACTGAAGAGGTTGAGCAAGGAATTGTACGAAATATGAGAGGGACCTATTAATGTGAAGGCGTTCGGCGGGTCTCAGAGGTCCACCATTGGAGAAATCAGGCTTTGTCTGCAAATGGGACCTACATGGTTTGAGGTCGAATTTCAAATGTTGGATATATCCGCGTCCTACAATCTGTTACTAGGAAGACCATTGATACATGTCGCTGGAGCTGTGGCATCGACTTTGCATCAGGCGGTAAACTTTGAATGGAATCATCATAAGGTAATCATCCATGGAGAGGGGAGCAACCCCATATACAACCGCCAAACTATCCCGGTAGTTGAGGGTAGAAAAAGGCTTGGTGGAGAAACTTACCATCACATCGAACGAGTCAATGCAACAGACAAGGATAAGTGGTGGAGTAGTGTTGATACCCAAGTTTTTCCTAAAAATAAATTTTAAATTGCATATATGCCTTCAAAATCGTGCATTGGCATTAATTAGTATCTTTCCACAAATTTTATGCATTTTTATTAATTTGTCCAACATTTTATTTCTAATAAAATTTACAAAATTGCATCACAAATGATTTCAAATACATTTCTTGATTTAATCCATTATTTATGGTCCTATTAAGTCTAAATTATTCCATATATAGCCAATTTGGTACTTTTTGGCTACAATTTCAATAACTTTGCAATTATAGCCTACATATATAATTTTCGTATAATTTTTACTAGAAAATTAGTCCTTTATATTTTTAAATGATAAATAACCATTTTCAAAACATATCTATGCATGAAATTTATTTTTATAATTAGTAATTATTTTACAAATTAGTTTAATTAAATTTCTTGAGTATTTAACAAATGGCCCTTTTTATTTCAATTACAACCTATATAACCAGCCCAAATGCCTAATTAATTAGCCCAATGCACCCAAGCCCAAACTTCTACCCAAACCCGACCCACGTCTTGATGAATCTTGGTCGTTGATCATTTTTGATCAACGACCTAGATTAATTGTTTCCTAAATTAATCTAAACGACCCCCCTAAACCCTCGCTCTTCTCTAACACTCTGCCGTAACCTTTCCACCTCTTCTCCAAATCCTCTCCGCCCTAACCCTAATTTCCCTTCGTCATTTATTGCCTGTCGTCGACTATGGTGGATAATCACCATCCTCAAGCCCTAACGGCTCTCCTACGCCGTGGTTTTGCTATATTTGAGGTCCTCAAGGGACCAGGGATAAGTCCACTCACACCTTTGGCATGTTCTTACCGGTCTCAGGCCGCCATGGTTCGATTCTGAGTATGACCGTTCTATTTTTTGGCTAAACCTATGGGTTGCTAAGTTGATATCTTTATCTATGGGTTATTTCCTCAAAAACCCTAATTTCGTTCTTAAACTTTTCCGTCGTTGCTTGCCTGCCGTCGACTATGGTCGATTATCACCATCCTCAAGCCCTAACGGCTCCCAAACATTGGGTTTTTGCTATATTTGAGGTCCTCAAGGGACCAGGGATAAATCCACTCACACCTTTGGCCTGTTCTTACCTGTCTCAGGCTCCCATGGCTCGATACTGAGTAAGATCGTTCTATTTTTGGCTAAACCTATGGGTTTCTAAGATGATATCTTCATCTCTGGGTTATTTCCTCACAAACCCTAATTTCGTTCTTAAACTTTTTCAGATCGGTACAGATCTGAGGAGGATCGAACTATTTTCGCTTGTTTTTTTCATGAAAACTTACTGATTTGCGAATGACTTTTCATTTTTCCTAACTAGGGTTTTTCTGAAAATCTCTTCCTCAAGACTCTTTCTAGCTTTAAGTATTTTCTCTGTTCTTATGTGCTTTCGACTGTTTTTGTTAAGCATTTCTTAACCCTAAATGGTTATGCTGAAAATCCCCAAGTTTTGGTACTTTGTTTGGATTCTAAAGTTCGTCCTTGATTATCTGCTACATGATTCCGCTATGTGTTTGACCCTCATGATTACTGCTTCGTTTAATTATAGTATTTTGTTATTTTTTACCCTAGTATGCCTCTATTAGGGTATCAGGTTTGATTCTTTCTGTTTATACTTGGTTTACTTGCTTATTCATGGAAACCTTATATTATTTTCCTTAAAACCAGTATTATTTTGAATCCCCGATTCACTGATTTGCTGTGGTGATACTTATGTGCTGATTTTCCCAATTATTTCCATATTTTATAGTCTTTAATTATCTCTTACCTTATTCTGTGACTAACTATGTTATTTATTGATTCTTACTGCTTATTCCTTAATTGAAGCCTTTGTGTATTTACCCCTAATTACCTACTCTATACTTCAATTGTTTGATGTCTTTCCTTAATTAACTACCTGCTTTTTACCGTTGGTGAATTACTCCCTTAATTAAGGGAAGACTTTACTGATTTATGCTTGGTTGATTCTGTAATGGTCCTTAATTACTGAACAATTGATTGTTTACCTTATTTGTCTAGCTCCCGATTGCTATATATTTCTTATTCTATTCTCACTAACGCACAAACACTAGTTCATCAACTCTCTCTTACACTTAAAGTTTTCTTCTTTTTCTTGTTACTTGCTACCTTTATTGAACTAGCCGGCCGTAAGCCAAGACTAGTTATTGCACTACAACATCTCTATATTCTGTGTTTTCTCTCCTTAACTGGTAGTTCTGATTCAATTTCAAGTTCAAAACTCTATGTGTTCTGCTGCTGCTTTGTTTCATTGATTCCCAGTCTTATTCTTGCTTGTTACTTGGCTGTTCAATATATAACTAGTATGTATAAATCATTGTTTCACCTAGCATGCCTGGACTACTCTGTTTAGTTTCTAGCCTATATGAATTCTGATAAGCATGTCTATGAACCTGCCTATTACCTCTATAGCATATCTCAACCTGACTTTATTCCATGTATGTATGTTTTTTTTTGTTTGTCTATTGCTTACTTAGTTTCAAGTATTAATATGCTTTGCCAAGTTACCTAATATCTCTAAGTAATTCAGATTCTATGTTTAATTTTGTCTAGTACAACCATGTTCTCAACTGTCTGTTCTGAAATCCATGCCCTATGTCTGTATCATTAGTTGTATGACTACCCCCCTTAATCATATAAACTCTTGAAAAGGCTCATGTGCTTCTGTTGTATGTGTTTCACTATGTGTGTTCTATATGTTCCCATTTTCTAATATCCCTGTGTGAATTCTGTTGTTAAGTGATGTTGAACTTGTTTGCTCTGCAGTTAATCTGTTGCTTACTGATTTTTCAAATGATCACACTACTTTTGTTCAAACTATTTTTACTACTGATCAACCCCTATTTTCAAAACTTCTTTACTTAATTCAATACTGTTTTCTTGTCAAAACATTTTCAAAACTATGTCAAGCTTTCTCACTTTACTCATAAGTCCGTAGGCTCTGCCCTCCAGTGTGTGACTGCCTTGGGATCCTTTTGAGATCCCTCTGAACTCTAGCACACTGGGGCTGGACCTTCCACACTGCACTTACTCAGTTCTTGTTATGAAAGTCTAGGTATGAGCACTGCCCGGCATCCTTGAGGTCCTTAGGGAACTCTGACACACCTGGACGTGAAATTGGCTATGAGACTCTTGGGATTGGAGGTTTTGGAAGGCCTGGTATTATCAGGATGTATTTGGGCCTACTTCAGGCTCTCTATAGTTTAATTTCCTTTTCATTTATGTAATTCATTCAGCTATTGGGCTATAATAATTATTTGTAAACAGATATTGGGGTGGCTAGTGAAAATGGGAGGGTATCCGTATAGTATTGTTGATATTGTTGGGTAGAAAGCATTCGTTGGGCTATACATTCCGCGTATTTGCATTGAAATTCATGACTTAGGACCTATGTTTTCATCAAAATTATGCCAAACATGCATTAGATATCCTGTCCTTAGGGCTTCACATCTACTGCTTCAGCATATCACATGTCCTTAATCCATGCTTTAATTAGTATTCTCACTTAGAAATCCTGCTGTTAGGTTAATAGCCTCAACACGAATCTGTCACTCCTGTGTGCATTTAGATATCCTGTTCTAGAAATTCTGTTAGCATTTGTTTGAATATGCTTAATCTAATTACAATGAGTCGCTGATCCATGAAAAGGCATAAAAATAGTTTCACATATAGATATCATGTTTCTGGACATAAAACGGGTACACACTCTCTTTTATCTATGTCACCTAGACATCATGTTTGTAGGTCGAACGATTTTTGAACTGTTTAACAACTCCTGTAACTATGATGGCATACAGTCCCACGCCTAGACAATCCTTAGGTAACTAATATTTTTATAAAATTTGAAAACTGCTTTTTAATTGTGTTTACTGCTTAAAGACTCACATGTTTAAGAATCAGTAAGCAAACTGATTAGGACCCTACCATCTAGTTTATGAAACATTGTCGCATCTTTCTGTTTATGGGTGTTCACTTATATATCCTGTCTTAGGACCCTTCTCTAATAAAGCTACTTTTGTCTATGTTTGAGATGTGTTGTTTATGTGCATTACATGTGGAGGTAAACATGATCCTCTTAATTGTTTCTTTCATCTATCTGCTAGTCCTACTTGTTATTTGCTTGTTGCCTAGAATTTCCCCTTTTTAAAACCTTAGGGGTTTGTCCAGAACTGTCCAGATTTAGAGGTCCTAAATTCCTCCAGGACCACATGTAAGGGACGGGTAATAGCACGCTTAGAGATCGTTAAATAAAACTAGCTTAATAACCGCTAAAGGGGTGGGATAACATGTAGAAAAGGATATGATGACTTGTGCGCTAATGCAACGTGTAGCCCCTCATTGAGGAGTGATTACCGGGCATTGTACAGATGTGATCCTATAGGATAAACAACATAGGACCTCCCCATATCTTCTACATATGTGTGCTTAGACTGTGAATCTATTTAAACTTTTATTCACATATGTGTGCTAGACTTCTAATCTGTCCAACCTTTATTTGTTTACATATGTGCTTAGACTGTGAATCTATTAAACCATTTAATCACATATGTGTGCTTCGACTGTCTATTTTCTATTCACAAAGTAGGTTTGGACAGGACCCACAATTGTGGACTTCGAGGGGTGCCTAACACCTTCCCTTTGAAGTAATTTCAAGTCCTTACCTAATCTCTGGTTATACAACTAATGACCCATAGTAGGTGCCCTAACACACCTTAATTCGTTAGGTGGCGACTCTTCAAATACCTTATATCTCTTCTCCCAAAAGGAAACGAGTTGTCCCAATAATGTCAAACCCTAACTGATCCGGAAGGAGAGGAAAAAGGGGACGCGAAAACATGGCGTCTCTAATGGGGATTCTAGGCTTTTACCATTTCAAACTACTTTGTGAATATGCGTCTTACTTTGTTCATACCTGCACCCTATCTCTTTCCCCTTTATGTACAATTAATTATTTATTTCTTCCAAGTATTTATTTTTCCCAAAACAAAACTGACATGTTTATTTATTTTCTTTTGTAAGCGCTTTCAATTATAACTGTTGTACTTATCACTTTCATAATGTGCAAATACATGACAATATTCTGTTTATTGATTATTTATCACTGCATAATCATGCTCAATATCATACTCCAGTCCTGCATATACAAATCCTATAGCAACGTTTGATGAGTGGTTGCGCTTTTCCTATTTATATCACCCCCTAAATTCGAAAAGTCTTATTTGCGGTAAAACCAGTCGATCAGTGGTGCAGTTGATGGTTCCGTGCCTTCCAACTCGAGTTGTCCGCTCGAGGGTACCGGTATAGACCCCTATATAAACCTTACTCTTGTTATATTATGCATGCATCCTGGTCAAACCTAGTCGGGTTAATGTGTCGTCCACACATTAATCCTTTAAGACAACCTTATCCAAAAGTCTCCCAGAGTTTTCATAATCCCAACGGTCACGATCACGTTATGTGCATTAAATTTGAGAACTAAATGCCTGTAAGCTAATCATAAGTGTATAAATAGTCGAGTCTGGTGGGGGTAAGGGCCTAACTATTTTTTATCTTGCAGCAAAATGAGGCACGAGGTCCCCATATTCGGTATGGTCAGCAATATATCACTAATGCTCCTGAACTGGTGAGAAGACCTTTCCTCCAGTGATAAGAAACACGTAAAGAAGTACCTGGGCGATTTACCATCTCTCCTGGACATCCAACCAAACAACATGTTGATTGAGGCCGCTACTTTGTTTTGGGATAGTGAAAGAGCCGTATTCTGCTTTAGGAATAGTGAAATGACACCGTTGTTAGAAGAAATAGGGGGACTAGCTGAACTGGTTTAGGAAACCCCTGGGTTGTTGGTGCCTGAGAACCGCACGGGCAAAGGTTTTCTGAAAATGACAGGGTTGAAGAAAAACGCTTAGTTGGAGTGTCTAAAACAATCATACATACCCTTCGAGTACTTATATGAAAGATACGGTCACAAAAAATCATACTGTACTCATCATGACGAGTTTTCCATCACATCTCTGGGACATATTCACCGTAGGGTATTCGTGTTCATTGCATGGTTTCTGGGCATGATAGTGTTCCCGACGAAGAGAGAGAGGATTCATACCAGGTTAGCCATGGTAACCCGGTCCTTGATGGAAGGGATCGATGGGCAAACCTTCAACATTGTCCCTATGATCCTAGCTGATATTTACCGAGCCTTGGAGCATTGCCAAAGAGGAGCTAAACATTTCGAGGGTTGCAACCAGTTGCTGCAACTATGGCTTTAACATCTTCAAAAGGGCCAATATCGCCAGGAACTTCCACGAAGGGCTTGGAATAAATACATTGCTTTCCATCAACCCATGCAGATGACCTATATTCCAGACAGATTTTCTCAGCCAGAAACTGCCAAGGAGTGGGTGGAATTCTTTGATAACCTAACTGAGGAGCAGGTACAATGGATGTTCGAGTGGTTCCCGACGGACGAGTTTATCATCAGGTCCAGGGATGCACCGCACTTAGTGCTAATCGGGTTTGGAGGTATCTACCCCTATGTTCCTCTCCGAGTCATGATGCAAGCAAGAAGAAAGCAAGTTGTGCCAAGGGTTGATAAATTGAGTCACTTCAGAGCGGATTTCCAGGACGACGACGTCCCCTACAAGTGCCAAGCCCAACACATGTGGCATTGCAAAATCATCATAGAGAAGAATACTATTGAACCATACAGGTACCATGCAGGGTATGCGCTTTTCTATCCGGCATGGTTGGAAGACAACTTGGACGGGCTACTGAGGCCGGGAGTTAGCCGAGGCAACAAAATCATATACGAGAATGCTGAGGCTCAAGTCAAGTACAACCGGCTGCGTAAAAGGGTTCATGATTCTGAGAATGAACATCGTGAAATACATGAGACCAACAAGAGGCTGATCGAGGAGAGGAAGGAGATGGCATCCTTTCCAACAGGAAGCTAGAATACTTGGAGCGAGGTATAGTGGAGCTGGAAGGAAAAATCATCAAAAGGGTCGAGGTTTGCCAGAACGCCGAGGGGAACGAAGGAGGACACCTGGCTAGAGCGTACCTACTGTTGGGACTGCGCGAGCTGGGAAACCTATTCGATGGAATCAAGAATATCGAATATGGGGAAGGTCCTACTGGGACCAAATAGGCTAGATTTACTTTGCTTTCATCAATGTAATAAGGCCAAGTGCCATTAGTGACCTATTTTCCTATTTGTTATTTTAGTGTTGTGTCCGAGATTCGTCTATTTATATTGATGAAATGAGGCATTTTGGCATTTAGGTTCTCCAAATTAACTTGTCGATAGGCCTACCTTGGGCACAACGAGGCTCCCAAATTAGGACGCGCATTTACATTCCCGCAATATGTGTTTAAATACTGCAAATATTCTTCTCATGATCCTCACTGACTTTGTTACCTTTTGTTTTATTTTATTTTATTTTGATTATTCCCCTTTCCCAAAGGTTGGTTCGTGCATTCTGGCATCATCAGCATACAATACAAGATCCAGGGCCCCTCCACCTTCTCCTCCTCCTAGTCCACCTAAAGGCAAAGGAAAAGGCAAAGACAAAATGGAAGACTTGACTAATATCAGAAAGGAAAACTCAACACCAGTTGAACACCCGGAAGCCTCTGACAGTCGAGGAACTCAGGTCCAGAATGATGTTGTGTCGCAACTCGAGCAAAGGTTGTTGAAACTCCAAGGGGGGCTTGAACATGTTCAGAACTTGGCGAACTTGTCCTTCTCACTTAGTGTTCCGGATGTCAACCACCCAAACACTCACAACCCCGCACCACCTCAGAATACTCCCAATCGTCCTACAACTCACCACTATACAACTCCATCGAAAAATCAAACCCTACCACCACAATACCAACAAAACGTATGCCACGCTCCAAGAAACACCCCACCAATCATTCTTGAACCGCAAAGTTCCACCAATGACCACCTCTATTGTAAGGACCCGTAAAATTTCTTGTTTAAGATAATGCGCGAATAAGTCCCCGAGTTGTTATAACTGTAGAAATTTTTAAAACGGACCTTATTTGTGTAAAAGTACCCCGAAATTTGAAAGAATAAATTTTCCAGAAATTTGGGTGTTATGTGACACACTATGCGATCGCATAACGTGTATGCGGATCGTATAATGGTCGCATACATGGTCAGAATCACTGCCCAATTTGAGGACAACTATGCGGTCCATTATGCGATCGCATTTTGGTTATGCGGACCGCATAGTTGTCACATTCTTGCCCTTTGATTTTATAAGGGAGGTTATGCAACGCACTATGCGATCGCATAACATGTATGCAGACCGCATAGTGGTCGCATACCTGGGCAGATTATTTTCAATTTTTTCCCACCTGGAGGGCCATTCTGCGGTCGTCTCTGCGGACCACATGTTAGGAATGCGATCGCATTCCTGACCGCATTCCTGTGCCGGGCTCCTAATTTTTCTAATTTTAAAACCCGACCCCCAATTCATTAAAACACCCCACCCATTCATTTTAGCAAGTTTTCTGAACAAAATAGAGGGAAGGAAAGGAGAGTTCTTGAGAGAGAAAGTGGTTCTTCCACCAAAGTGATTTTCAAAGTCCCNGGGGGGGGGGGGGGTTAGCATGGATTGATTCTTGAAAATATTAACTAAGACCTTGCATGCATGTTTAATAATGATGTTCATCTAGTAAGAGGGAGTGGTTTGGGGTAAATTTCACAAAGATGGGGCTGGTAATCTAATGGGGTTGCATCGTGCTCGGCAAAATGCTTAAGAGAGTCCTGATGGTATGCATGATTTCCAATTCTGAGTTGAATATGTTTAATTGTGAACTAGATTGACGGTACTAGCCGGTTCGGTGATTTGTGAGTAAAAGTTAAAAAGGGATTTCGACTCCAGGTATGTATGGATAACTTTAACCCTTGTAAAATCCCTCTTGTTGTGGCAAGCATACGGTATGTGTACTTATATGAAAAAATTTGAATTGACTGTCTACTTGATTGCCACAACACTGTGTTAGATGAGATTTTGAATTGTGACTTGTCATGCCTACTTTATTATGTGCAAAGATGGTAGTTGTTTAAAGTTATTGATATGAAGCATTGTAAATAAGTTGACGGTTATGGCAACACCTTGTGCATAAATTGCTGCTTGATGAAAGTTTGGGGTGCCTTGAGCCCAAGTAAATGAATTGTTAAATGTGATTTTGTGATCCTTGAAAGGAAGGCCCATGTGATGAAATTGTTTGGTGTTGTTGTTGAATTTGGAATCCTTGAAAGGAAAGTTCTTATAATGAAATTGTTTGTTCTTGTTGCTGTTGTGATGAAATTATTGGTGGTGTTGTTTTTGAAATATAAATTGTCAGGCAAGGTCGGGTTGCGCGCCGCAACACGAAGTAATAAGGTGTGGGTTGTAGTGATAAGGGTGGCCGAGGTAATAAGGGTGGCCGAGGTAATAAGGGTGGAAAAGTGATCTTTATCACTATTGATATGAAATTGATGAAACTCGTGAATATGGTGGTGTTGGAAAGGGAAAAAGGAGAGATTGTAAAATTGTTGACTTTGATTGTCTCTTTCCGTGTGTTTTGATTGTTGGTCCTATTGCTGTCCTTTTATTATTTGTATATTGGTTGATTATACTTGGGATAAAGTTTGTTCATACATACCAGTACTAATCCACAGTACTAACGTCCCTTTTGCTGGGGGCGCTACATCTTTTATATGGATGTAGGTGGTTCCATAGCAAGTAGCTCAGCCCGCCCTTAGTGGTACCTCCTCTTCATCTCTGCAGCAGTTGTGGTGAGCCCCTCTTCTCCTCGTGGCCGTGTGTGGATTATACCACCTTTTTTTTTATGTTGGAAAGGTATAGCCGGGGCCTTGTTACCGGCAAGTTATGTAAAATCCCTAATAGTCGTAGAGGCTCCGTAGACATGATGTGGGTGTATATATGTATTTTTGGGTAGTAACAGTACGTACTCGGAACCGTGGATCATGTTGGAAAGTTATGTATGTATTATGTATGTTTGAATATCAATCGTTGAAATGTTAAAAGAGGAAACAAATGGAGATATGTTGTAAAATGTACTTTGAAACTAAAAATGGCTAACTCAAACGAAATAATGCATGTTATGAACGCGGGGTAATACGTTATGCAGGAAAGGCAATCCAGGTCCGCTTGACTGGGTTCACCCGGTTAGGCACCGGTCTCGTCCCTCGATTTTGGGGCGTGACAAACTTGGTATCAGAGCCTAAGGTTTTTAAAAGAGTCCTAGGATGTCTCAGTGCCGTGTTTAGTAGAGCCCTTCTTATCGGTGTGTTGTCGACCACATCTATAATTAGGGAGCTACATGGACATTTAGGAAATTACCCTTTCATTGCTATTCTATATCATGAGGTGAACCGGAAAGTGAAAATATCCTTGCCTAATTCGTGCTTTGTTCCGAAGTTTTTCTGTAATGGCACCAAAGAAGAGAGCTCGACTCGGCCTTGAGACCAATGCCACCTTGGTTGTGGCTGTGAATTCTATACCAGATAGTGCGGGTAAGAGTGACTCCCCGACTTTGAATCTACCTGACCCTTCTATTCTAGATCAGAGCGTTCCTGTTCCTGCGGCGACATAGGGTGCTGCAATCCCTCCCGCTGATATTCCTGATCCCTTTTCAATTCCAACTTCCGGTCCCGGTACGTCCGATGGGGACCACAGAGGAGCTATTCATATGTTGACTCAGTTGGTGGCCGCTCAGGACCAAAGATCTCATGCTACCCCTACGTCCTCCAGCGGACAGGGAGATTCCGCCGGCTCCAGAGTCAACTAGTTTCTGCGGTTGGCCCCTCCAGAGTTCTCAGATACAGATCTAGAGGCCGATCCACAGGATTTTCTTGATGAGATGTACAAGACCCTTCGGGTGATGAAGGCTACAAAGACAGAGGGGGTTGAGTTAGCTTTGTATAGGCTGAGGGGAGCAGCATATTCCTGGTTCGAGATGTGGGAGGGTTCCCGTGGGGAGGGAAGTCCTCCGGCTAGATGGGACGAGTTCGTGGATGCTTTCATGGATCACTTCTTGCCTGCCGAGACTGTGGAAGCCTGTGCTACGGAGTTTGAGGTCCTCAAGCAGGGTAATATGAGTGTGTGGGAGTACCACATGGAGTTCGTGCAGTTTTCTAAATATGCTCCTCACTTGGTGTCGACTATGGATGCCAAGGTTCGACGTTTCGTTCAGGGACTTATTACCTTGGTTGTGAATGAAGCTGCTATAGCTGCCTTGCACTCAGACATGAATTATGGGAAGATTGTGGGATTCTCTCAGGCTATAGAGGCTAGGAAATTAAAGATAAGGTCATATAGAGAGAGTAGCAGCAGGGCCCAATCAGCGGGCCGCTCAGGGAGTTAAGTTGGAGAAGGGAGACCAGTTCATGGGAGAGGGTCATCAGAGCCATCCCAGTCCTATAAAAAATCCTCAGTCAGTGCACCGTTTCCAGCAGAGCAGTCGTTGGGGACCAAGATTAGACAGCAGGAGACCCCATCAGTTAGGTCGCCCAGGAGGGAGGTTCCAGCAGCAGGGGAGGGCTCCGTGCCTTAAGTGTGGTAGGTTCCATACTGAGTCTTGTTATCTGGATCTCTCGGTATGCTACGAGTGTGGAGTGAGAGGTCATATTCAGCAGGATTGTCGTGCGCCCAGTCAGGGCAAGGGTAGAGGTTTTGCTCAGTCATTCGGCTCTTCAGTCGCCACATCTTCAGGACGTCCTCCAGCTCCAACGGGGCATGGTGCAGTTAGGGGTGGAGATCGAGGTAGAGGTGGACCCAGCCGATTCTATGCTTTGAGTGGTCGCCAGAACGCGGAGGCTTCTCCAGGTGTTGTTACAGGTATTCTGACTGTTCAAGCACTTGATTTTTATGCTCTTATTGATCTGGGGTCCTCCTTGTCTTATGTTACCCTGTTTATTGCTTCGAGTTTTGGGATAGAACCTGAACAACTTCATGAGCCGTTCTCTGTATCGACTCTGGTTGGTGATTCCATTACAGCCACGCGAGTCTATAGGAATTGTGTTGTCACGGTATGTGGTCGCGTTACTATGGCCGATCTTATTGAGCTTGGGATCGTAGATTTTGATATTATTATGGGAATGGACTTGCTTTATTCGTGCTTCGCTAAACTCGACTGCCGAACCAAAATCATGAGGCTAGAGTTTCCTAATGAGCCAGCTATTGAGTGGAAGGGAAATGGTGTGGTGCCGAAGTGTAGGTTTATTTCCTACCTTAAGGCCTCGAGGATTATTAAAAAGGGGTGTGTCTATCATTTGGTCCAGGTTGCGGACACCAATTCAGAGGTGCCTGCTCCCGAGTCCGTGCCGGTTGTGAATGAGTTTCTTGAAGTATTTCCGGACGAGCTTCCAGGGATTCCACCTGATAGAGAGATCGACTTCGGGATTGATGTACTACAAGATATGCAGCCAATATCTATTCCACCATACAGAATGGCGCTAGCAGAGTTGTGGAAGTTAAATGAGCAGTTGAAGGATTTATTAGAAAAGGGGTTCATTCGGCTGAGCGTGTCGCCGTGGGGCGCACTGGTTCTTTTTGTCAGAAATAAAGATGGGTCGCTTCGGATGTGTATCGATTATCGGAAGCTCAACAAAGTCACTACCAAAAACAAGTATCCGTTGCCTCGAATAGATGATTTGTTCGATAAATTGCAAGGTGTGAGATTCTTCTCCAAAATTGATTTATGGTCTGGGTATCATCAGTTGAAGATCAGAGAGCAGGATATTCGTAAGACCGCCTTCGGGACTCGTTATGGTCATTTTGAATTTTTGGTAATGTCCTTTGGGCTGACCAATGTGTCACGCCCCAAAACCGAGGGACACGACCGGCGCTCGACCGGGTAGCCCCAGTCAAGCGGACCTGGATTCCCTTTTCCATCCCACGTATTACCCCGTGATTCCAATGTACATTATTCAATTATAATTTAAACACATTCTTACAACCTGGAATTAAATTCTAGATTTCTGTCATTACCCACATGTGGTACAATACTTACAAAATATACATAACATACATGTTTACTTTACGTGGTCTACAAGTTATACTGCCCAAAATACATATGTACATAACCCATCCTGTCTACGGAGCCTCTAAGAGTACAAAGGAGTAATATAATACTTTTCGGTAACAAGGCTCCGGCTATACCTTACACAAATACCAAAATGAAAATCCGGAAGAAGAGGTGTCATGAACCACACAGGGCCCCGAGAGGAAATGGGCTGACCAAAACAGCTGATGGGATGTAGAGGAGGCACTACTGTTGGTGGGCTGGAGTACCTGCTATAGAACTACCTACAATCATCACAAGAATGTAGCGCCCCCGGCAAAAGAGACGTCAGTACATTTGAATTGTACTAGTATGTATGAACAAACTTTACTCTAAGTAAACTCAACAATGCACATGCAAGAGACATACAGAGAGTCACACAATCACTGCACAAAGATATAGAAAGAAACACAATGGAAGTTCCACAATTCTCACTTCATCACAATCACAATCACAATTCCACCCTTATCCCTTCTCAACATTCCACCCTTATTTCTTCTGTTGCGGCGCGCAACCCGATCCCACCTGACAATCACAATCATTTTTTATGTTTCTGTTGCGGCGTGCAACCCGATCCCACCGGAAAATCACATCTCACCCTTATCACTTCTCACATATCACCCTTATCCCTCCTATTGCGGCGCACAACCCGATCCCACCAGACAATCATATCTCATATCAACAATGACAGTTCACAATTCAATCACAGAAAATTTCAGCAATAGGAATATAGCTTCTTTACAACCCACAATACGTATAAAAAAAATATCGTGCCACAATAAACCTTACCAAAAAGTGAATCATATACGATATTGCCACAACCATTTAGTTTAATTACATCACACCACAACTCTTTTTCGTTACTTGTTACACAACCTTTAGCATATACATTCATACTCTTGGATTCATTAACCTACTAGCATCATTTCACATAGCATGGTAGTGTGGTGATCAACTAAAGACAGACAAGGAATACACTTCATGCTTCAACACAATTTGAACAACCATTTGCACATATTCACACCAATACACGTACCGTATGCTCGGACACCACAAAGCGATTTTACAAAGATTAAAGTTAGCCATACATACCTCGAGTCGATTTTCCCTTTTTTAATTTCTACCACAATTCACCGGATCGTCGGGCACCGTCAATTTATTCCACAATGTGACCTATTTCACTTAGGATTAGGAACCTCGAATTCAATTAAGCACTTCATCAAACACTATGCGATGAAACTCGTGATTAGGAGTAAGTTGTGGTGATAAGGGTGGCCGAGGTAATAAGGGTGGAAAAGTGATCTTTATCACTATTGATATGAAATTGATGAAACTCGTGAATATGGTGGTGTTGGAAAGGGAAAAAGGAGAGATTGTAAAATTGTTGACTTTGATTGTCTCTTTCCGTGTGTTTTGATTGTTGGTTCTATTGCTGTCCTTTTCTTATTTGTATATTGGTTGATTGTATTTGGGATAAAGTTTGTTCATACATACTAGTACTATTCCACAGTACTAATGTCCCTTTTGCCGGGGGCGCTACATCTTTTATATGGATGTAGGTGGTTCCATAGCAGGTAGCTGAGCCCGCCGTTAATGGTACCTCCTCTTCATCTCTGCAGCAGTTGTAGTGAGCTCCTCTTCTCCTCGAGGCCGTGTGTGGATGATACCACCCTTTTTTTATGTTGTAAAGGTATAGCCGGGGCCTTGTTACTGGCAAGTTATGTAAAATCCCTAGTATTCGTAGAGGCTCCGTAGACATGATGTGGGTGTATATATGTATTTTTGGGTAGTAACAGTACGTACTGGAACCGTGGATCATGTTGGAAAGTTATGTATGTATTATGTATGTTTGAATATCAATCGTTGAAATGTTAAAAGAGGAAACAAATGGAGATATGTTGTAAAATGTACTTTGAAACTAAAAATGGCTAACTCACACGAAATAATGCATGTTATGAACGCGGGGTAATATGTTAGGCAGGAAAGGTAATCCAGGTTCTCTTGACTGGGTTCACCCGGTTAGGCGCCCGTCTCGTCCCTCGATTTTGGGGCGTGACATCTATACTCAAGCACCAGGCCACCAAAATAATCCCATATATGTGGAGACCTTACCTCACTCCACTCAACCTGTATCTTACACTCCGGAACCCAATGAGAAGGATATACTCATCAGGAACTTGGCTGAAGAACTTAAGAAATTGACTAGCCGAGTTCAAGGCGTGGAAGGAAGTAAAGGAACTGAAGGATTGAATTACGAAGATCACTGCATACAACCTGATGTGGAACTGCCGTAGGGTTACCAACCTCCCAATTTCGAAATGTTTGACGGTACTGGTGATCCCAGGGTCCATCTTAGGACCTATTGTGAGTAGATAGTTGAAGTTGGAAAAGACGAGAAGATCCGAATGAAGTTGTTCATGAGAAGCCTTACAGGGTATGTTTTGTCTTGGTACACCAGCCAGGACCCTAAGAAGTGGTCCAATTAGGTGAGCATGGCATCATATTTCATGGACCGGTTCTGGTTCCACACGAAAAATGCACCAGACGTGTTTTATATCCAAAATCTCAAGAAGAATCCCACTAAAACCTTTCACAAGTATGCCCCTCGTTGGAGGTATGAAGCAGCCATGGTCAGGCCCGCCTTAGAGAGCAAATGAACAAATTCTTCATCCAGGCACCGGAACCGCAATATTACGAGAGACTAATGGTGATTGAAAGCCAAAAATTCTCCGAAATCATCAAGCTAGCTGAGAGAATTGAAGAAGGGATTAAGAGCGAAATGGTCACTAATTCTGAAGCACTACAAGCCACAAACAAGGCACTACAGTCTGGTGGCATATCCAAGAAGAAAGATGTAGGAGCGGTAATGGTTGCAAAGGGACCCAAGTCTCCACTAACATATCAAACCTCTCCACTTACATACCAAGAACCCCCCGCCCACATATCAGCCAACACCTTCACCAACATATCAGCCATCCACTCCACCTGATTCTCAACCCACATCTCCCAAATATTCCCAACCAGCCACTATTTATCATACATATAACTCCCAACCGTCTCACTTTCAGTCACCTCTAGCTCGCCAAAATTTCCAAAGACCTCGGCCAAACCTTGACCGCAGGCCACCCAAACAATGTACCGCCATTGCCGAGCCCATTGGCCAGTTGTATGAAAGTTTGAAAGCCACTTGTTACATTACCCCTATCCCTGCTGTGACCCCTGAAAATACATCCCAGTGGGTCAATCCAAACAAATCATGTGCATACCATTCCGGCATGAAAGGACATACCATTGATGAATGCCGCTCGTTGAAGGATACAATCCAGTCTCTAATTGATAATAAAATTATCCAAGCAAAGGAGGCTACTCCCAATGTCCGCAATAACCCGTTCCCAGACCACAGAGGTGTAGGCATCAATGTGATAGAAATAGATGAAGAATGGGATCCAGAAGGGTCGATAGGGTTGATCAAAGAAGGTGATGACCCCAAGAAGACAGCGGTCACACTCAATCCCATCATAGTCCAGATTCAGCCGTCAGGAGATGTCGATGTAGATGCATCAGTCCAGTTCAAGTTTGAAGTAACACCACCTACAGACGCGCTCATGCCGTTTGAGGTTGAAATAATGCCACCTGCCAAGGGGCCTATCCCATTTGAAGTAAGGGTGTCCACACCAATTATAGTGACAGTGTCCACCACGCCGCCTTTTGGCAATAAGGTTGTGCCCTGGGATTACATAACCGAAGCAAGAAGGAAATGTAAGACCAAGATAGAAGAAGCTGGAGCTGCACAGGGGATGACCAAGACTGGCAGGGTCTATACACCTGAGCACTTGGCAGAGTCCAGCAAATAGGCTTCCAACAGACTTCCCGTCATTGAAACATGTCTGAATGTCCTCTAGAAGAAGGTGCAAGCCAAAGAATACTCAGTCATAGATCAACTGAACAAAACTCCAGCCCAGATATCCATCTTATCTTTGCTGCAAAACTCGGAAGCACACAAAAATGCTTTGATGAAAGTGTTGAACGAAGCATATGTGCCCAATAACATCACAAGCGGAGAGATGGCCAACATGGTAGGGCAGGTATTAGAAAGCAACAAGATTACCTTCCACGAGGACGAATTACAACCTGAAGGTTTGAGTCAGAATAGGGCACTCATATTACCGTGCAATGTGAAAATTACTTCATTACCAGGGTTCTGATCGACGGAGAGTCCAACCTTAACATTTGTCCATTAACAACACTAAAAAGGTTGGGCAAAGGATTGTACGAGATACGAGAGGGATCCATGAATGTGAAGGCTTTTGACGGTTCTCAGAGATCCACCATTGGAGAAATCAGTGTAAGTCTGTAGATGGGACCTACATGGTTTGAGGTTGAATTCCAGGTGTTGGATATATCCGTGTCCTATAATCTGTTATTAGGACGACCATGGATACATGCCGTTGGGGCTGTGACATCAACTTTGCATCAGGCCGTCAAATTTTAACATAATCAACAAGAGGTAATTATCCATGGAGATGGGAGCAACCCCATCTACAACCGCCAGACTATCCCGGTAGTTGAGGGTAGAAGAAGTCTTGGTGGAGAAACCTATCATAGCGGGTCAATGCGATAGACAAGGACAAGTGGTGGAGTAGTAAGATTGAAAGCATACTGAATTGGAGCGTATACGAGCCTGGAAAAGGTCTCGGCAAGAATATTCAGGGGATCTCCAAACCGATCCAGCTAAAGCGCCAAAAAGCTACCTTTGGCTTGGGCTATCAATACACTTGGCAAGAGTACAACGGTTGGTCGCGACCATGGCGCGGTCCTTACTATCTATTGGAGCAACTCATACCGCTCTTGGATTAGACTTTCCAGCAAGCCGACATCATATGGGGATCAGAGGAGGAGGAAGCATTAGCAGCCATGAGGAACTTATTTTTGGAGGACGAAGATATGGACTATTGTGTTATTGTCGAGGAGGAGGAGACTATTCAAGCTGTGAGCAAGGGATCATTCCTCAGAAACTGGACTGTCAGACCATCCAGGGCTTGACGAGTCCCGGGGTAGCAAGGCTTAACAAACACTGTTTATTTTATTTGCTAACGATTTCCTTTTTCGCATTTTTTGTTTTAAATAAAATCTCCAGTGTTCCAAAAACGTTTGCTTAATTATTGAAAATCGCTTTATGTTTTAATGAATCAGTATTTATTATTATCATTTTTCTCTCATACTTTTATCTACACATCATTATTATTTCCTATCTTGATGAACCAATGACTATGACATGCAATGAGGCAACGCAACAAAATGATAGTGATTTAGAAGAAGAAGATATCATACCTGAGGAAATTGTCAGAGAAGTAGAAGACTTTGAGAACAAGCCTAAGTCCAATTTGGACAAAACTGAAATAATCAACCTGGGAGATTCACAGACTGTAAAAGAAACTCGCATCAGCATCCACTTGTCGCCGTCAGAGAAAGAAGAGTACACACAATTCTTGAAGGAATATGAGGACATATTTGCATGGTCATATGATGATATGACTGGACTGAATACATCCATTGTGGCTCACAAATTGCCCACGAATCCAATGTGCTCACCAGTAAAGCAGAAGCTCTGAAAATTCAAGCTTGACATGAGTCGGAAAATCAAGGAGGAGGTTACTAAGAAAATCAATGCCAAGGTCCTCAAGGTGGTTGAATATCCAACATGGTTAGCCAACATCGTGCCAGTACCGAAGAAGCATTGAAAGGTCAGGGTTTGTGTCGATTATCGGGATCTCAACCGAGCCAATCCAAAGGATGATTTACCTCTCCCAAACATACACATCCTAATTGACAGTTGTGCCAAACATGAATTTCAGTCATTTGTGGATTGTTTCGCCGGCTATCATTAGATTTGGATGGACAAGGAAGACGCTGAGTAAACGACTTTCATTACGTCGTGGGGAGTGTATTGTTATAAAATGATGCCATTCGGCCTAAAGAATGTTGGGGACACTTACATGAGGGCTATGACTACTATCTTCCATGACATGATATATAAAAAGATCAAGGTATATGTGAACTACATCATCATCAAGTCCAAGAAAGCTACCGACCATATAGCATATTTAAGGAAGTTCTTCAACATATTGAGGAAATACAACCTGAAATTAAATCCCGCAAAATGTGCATTTGGGGTTTTGCCGGAAAGTTGTTAAGATTCATCGTCAGCCGCCGAGGGATAGAACAGAATCCATCAAAAGTCAAGGCCATCCAGGATTTGACACCACCGGGAAATAAGAAAGACGTAATGAGTTTTCTGGGATGGCAAAATTACATCAGCCGACTCATAGCCCAGTCCACGGTCATATGTGAACCAATCTTCAAGATGCTAAAGATAGATGCTACAACCAAATGGACCGAGGATTGTCAAAAGGCCTTCGATAGAATCAAGGAGTACTTATCGACACCACCAGTCTTGGTACCGCCAGAGCTAGGTAGAACCTTGTTACTCTACCTCGTAGTACTGGATGGAGCTTTCGGCTGCGTTATGGGGTAGCACGACGAAATAGGAAGAAATGAACAGGCTATCTATTATTTTAGTAAGAAGTTCACTCCATATGTGGCACGATATTCTCTACTGTAACGTACATGTTGTGCTCTAACCTGGGTAGTCCAGAAGTTGAGGCACTACTTCTGTTCCTGCACACCATACTTCATATGAATGATGGATCCTTTGAAGTACATCTTTCAGAAACCCATGCCTACTGGCAAGCTGGCTAAGTGGAAAATCCTGCTAAGTGAGTTCGACATCGTCTATGTGACTTAGAAGGCGGTCATAAGATAGGAATTGGCAGATCATCTTGCTGAAAATCATGTAGGAGAAGAATACGAACCTCTAAAAATGTATTTTCCCGATGAATAAGTATTATTCATAGGAGAAGACATTGTTGAATCCTATGACGATTGAAGGATGTTCTTTGACGGAGCAGCAAATTCCAATAGAGTCAGTGTTGGAGCAGTCTTGGTATCGAAAACTGGCAAACATTATTCGGTATCTGCTAAACTCAGATTTCCCTGCACTAACAATATGGCAGAGTATGAAGCTTGGATACTAGGTCTCAACATGGCCATCAATATGAATAATTAGGAGCTGCTGGTAATTGGTGATTCAGATTTGTTTATACACCAAGTACAAGGAGAATGGGCTACCATGAATTCCAATATACTGTCGTATCTGCACCATATGCAGTAACTGAGAAAGAGGTTCACAAAGACAAAGTTTTGGCACGTCCCCAGAATTCAGATCGAGTTTGCCGATGCACTGACCACTTTATCATCCATGATACAACATCCAGATAAGAACTTCATTGATCCTATTCCAATAATGATCCATAGCTAGCCGACATATTGTGCCCATGTTGAAGGGAAGCGGACGGGAAACCTTGGTTCCACGACATCAAGGAATACTTGGCCAAGGGAGAGTACCCAGAGAATGCAAATCATACCCAAAAACGTATGCTTCGAAGGCTATCCAATAGTTTCTTTCACATCGGAGGAACCCTATACATGAGAACTCCTGATTTGGGATTACTAAGGTGTGTCGACGCAAATGAAGCTTATAAACTTCTTGAAGAAATACATGCTGGGACCTGCGGCCCGCATATGAATGGTTTTGTGTTGGACAAGAACATACTTAGAGCCGGTTATTTCTGGATGACCATGGAAACACACTGCATCCAGTATGTTCCAAAATGCTATCAATGTCAGATACATGCAGATATGATAAAGGTAGCCCCAAACGAGCACAATGCAACTAGCTCACCATGGCCATTCGCCGCCTGGGGAATGAATGTCATCGGTCCTATCGATCCCACCACCTCAAATGGACATAGGTTCATCTTAGTAGCTATTGATTACTTCACCAAATGGGTCGAAGCAACATCTTACAAAGCAGTGACTAAGAAAGTCGTGGCAGACTTTGTCCGGGATCGAATTGTTTGTCGGTTCGGAGTTCCAGAATCATTCATCACTGACAATGCTTCCAATCTCAACAATGACCTGATGAAGGCCATGTGCGAGACCTTCAAAATCAAGCACAAAAATTCCACGGCCTATAGACCTCAGATGAATGGAGTTGTATAAGCCTCCAATAAGAATATTAAGAAGATACTAAGAAAGATGGTAGAAAATAAAAATAAGTGGCACAAATAGCTGTTGTTTGCCTTACTGGGATACCACACCTTAGTCCGCACATCAACCGGGGCAATTCCTTACTTACTGGTTTATGGTACAGAAGTTGTTATTCCTGCCGAAGTGAAGATCCTTTCCTTGAGAATCATACAAGAAGCCGAGCTCGGCAATGCAGAATGGATAAGGAGCTGTTACGAGAAACTAGCCCTCATAGACGGAAAAAGAATGAATGCAGTATGTCATGGGAAACTTTACCAGAATAGGATGTCTGGAGCCTTCAACAAAAGAGTCAAGCCAAGACAGTTCACACCGGGGCAGCTGCTGTTGAAGAAGATCTTTCCACATCAAGATGAAGCCAAAGGGGAATACTCTCCCAACTGGTAGGGTCCGTATATGGTCCACTTGATATTGACACAAGGAGCTCTCAAACTTGCAGAAATGGACGGAGAATTCTGACAAAAACAGATCAACTCAGATGCAGTCAAATGATACTATGCGTAACTATTTATGCTTTTCTCAAATGATGTAAACTGAACTACGCCCGACCTGATTCCCGTTTAAGAGGGGATACGTAGGCAGCCCTATGGGTTCGGTCACAAATCAATAAAAATCTCCTTTTCCCCCCGCAATTGGAAACTGGGGCAGCATTATAAGGAGGACCCTCAAAATTCAAAAGCAAGTTCAGTCGGTCGCGGCATGTACCACAGTTAGAGACGTCAATCTAGCTAACTGGGGCAGAATTTGAGGAGGACCGTCAAAATTCCATGGAAAAAGAGGTTGCAATGTCTCGGACCTTGTCACGGTCATCGGTTCACCTAAAGTTTCTCAAAATACATTTTTACTATGTCTTTGCAAAACTATGCATGCTTGCTTGTAAGGTAATAGCCAAACGCTACCCCGATGACTTAAAAAGGATCTTCAAGACCAAGCAAAGCAAGTCAAGCAAAGCCATCGGGGGCACGAATCAACCTCCCGCATCTACAAAACTCACGATTTTTCTATGGATACAGGAACAAGAATAAACATACTTCGAAGTCAAGTTTTCACAAGAATCGCAACATCGAAATCTGCTACGAACTAAGAAACTCTACTACTATCTTCCATTTACTCTATCATTTGCATATGGCTAATCCCTGCCTTCCCCTACATGAGACTAAGCTCTGTCTCCATCTTGCATGAGGTTAAGCTCTACCTCGACATCCTGCATGAGACTAAGCTCTGTCTCCATCTTTCATGAGGTTGATCTCTACCTTCACATTTGCATAAGGCTAATATCTCCCTTTCTTTTGTATAAGGCTAATCGCTGCCTTCCCTCTGCATAAGGCTAATCTCTGCCTTTATTTGCATAACGCTAATCTCTGCCTTCCTCTGCATGAGGCTAAGCTCTGCCACATCTGCATAAGACTAATCGCTGCCTTCACATTTGCATAAGGCTAATCTCTGCCTTCCCTCTACATAAGGCTAATCACTTCCTTTCTTTGCATAACGCTAATCGCTGCCTTCATTTGAACAAGGATAATCTCTGCCTTCATTTGCATAAGGCTAATCTCTGCCTTCCCCTTGCATGAGGCTAAGCCCTGCCTCCACATCTGCATAAGGCTAATATCTGCCTTCCTTGCATAAGGCTAATCTCTGCCTTCATTTACATGAGACTAAGCTCTGTCTCCATACATGCATGAGTCTAAGATCTGCCTCCAATTTACATTCTCTCACCGAGACTAAGCGATGTCTCTCAAGAATTATCTACTCCGCTCTTCTTTCGGGCTAAGCTCTGCCCTCAAGTTTGCAAGAATAAGCTTTGTATTGTTGACATAATATTATTTCATCTCATGGGATGAAATATCGCCAACTTGTCTAAAGGCGCCATAGTCTAAAGGCATCATCCTCAGAGCCAGAAGACACCATGTCATGGCATAAGGATCTCTCAAATTTGCATATCATTATTCAAAGGCATCATAGTTTAGAGGCACCATCTTCATGGCTCGAGAACACCATTTCATGTCCTGCGAATCTCTTACTAAATAATTCTTGGCACTGGAAATCATGGTCCAAGAACGTCATCCCTAACCGTCTGAAGACAACTTTCATAGTCCGAAGAAAACCTGCATCATGTTTAAATTTCCGCACAATATATGCTTGTAGTATCTCTCTATTTTGCAGGTGACCCGACAAGCAACTGCTATCCCAGCAGGAGGGATCCCGCTCCATTTCATTCAACTGTATCAAACCAAACGTATCTCGTCAGCCATTCATTCACCTATCCCTAGATGTTGCGTCTGTTCTTGTGATGACTTCATCAGTATATTTCTCCAATGAATCCAGAGCTACACACGACCTGATTCTTGTAAAACCTGGGATATGTAGGCAGCTCAGAAGCCTGAATGTGACCTAAATCCCTCAAACCATTTCGCTCGGTCAAAAATTGGCCATCATGTCTTTACCCGACAGCTCTTTCATCCTTTTCAGGTAAAGAGTGACAGCTGTTGATACCCAATTTTTTCCTAAAAATTAATTTTAAATTGCATATATCCCTTCAAAATCATGCATTGGCATTAATTGGTATCTTTCCACAATTTTTCTACATTCTTATTGATTTGTCCAGCATTTTATTTCTAATAAATAATTACAAAATTGCATCAAAAATGATTTCAAAGACATTTCTTGATTTAGTCCATTATTTATGGTCCTATTAAGTCCAAATTATTCCATGGATAGTCAATTTGGTACTTTTTGGCTACAATTGCAATAAATTTGCAATTATAGCCCACATATATAATTTTCGTATCATTTTTACCGGAAAATTAGTCCTTTATATTTTTAAAGGATAAATAACCATTTTCAAAACATATCTATGCATGAAATTCATTTTTTATAATTAGTAATTATTTTACAAATTAGTTTAATTAATTTTCTTGGGTATTTAACAAATGGCAGTATTTTATTTCAATTATAGCCTATATAACCAGCCCAAATGCCTAATTAATTAGCCCAATGCACCCAAGCCCAAACTTCTACCCAAACCCAACCCAGACTTGAGGAATCTTGTCCGTTGATTATTTTTTATCAACGACCCGGATTAATTGTTTCCTAAATTAATCTAAACGACCCCCCGCAACCCTCACTCTTCTCTCACACTGCGCCGTCACCTTTCCCCATCCTCTCCAAATCCTCTCTGCCCTAACCCTAATTCCATCTCGTCGTTGCTTGCCTGCCGTTGACTATGGTGGATTATAACCATCCTCAAGCCCTAACGACTCTCCTACACCGGGTGTTTGCTATCTTTGAGGTCCTCAATGGACCAGGGATCAGTCCACTCATACCTGTGGCCTATTCTTACATGTCTCAGGCCGCTATGGCTCGATTCTGAGTAAGATCATTCTATTTTTGGTTAAACCTATGGGTTTCTAAGCTGATATAGATGTTTTATACTTCAATACCACACAAGAAGGGGTGGGGGGGAGGTGTGATTTGTGTGTTGTCCAAATGTTTGAGTGATGTCTTACTAGAAGAACCTGGTTCTTCTTGGTGTTTCAACTTCTACTGATGTAGAATAATAAATGCAGTAAAGTAAAAACACAGAGATTTTTACGTGGAAAACACCTGGCTCAAAAGGTGAAAAAAAAACCACGACCTACTCCTTAGTAGGATTTCCCAAACTCTTCACTACAACTCTGAGCAAAACAGCATTTACAAAATAAACTCTTTTGTAAACCTAGGACTAACTCTAATCCCTTTGTAGCAACCTAGCTTCTAGCTAATTGCGACAAGCTTCAAGTTAACTCTAACTTGAACAATGTGTACCTATTACAATTGCTTCTAATAAAGCTGAAAGATACAATATTAAATTACCTACTACAACCAACTAGACTCGAAAGACAAACAGATGGAACTGGTTCTTCTAGCTGGTCAGTAGCCTTTGTATCGCACAAGGATTCTGCTTGTAAAATAACTCTGGGAATTTTGCTTTCAATTCTTGTTTCACTTATGCCTTTGTGTGATAACTTTTTCAGTAAGAATGCTTCAACATTATATAGCGCCAATAGTTGAGATGTTCTTGTTTAGTTCTAATGCAACTCTTCTTTGGTGGAAGAGTTTGTGTTATCTCAACTTCTTCCCTTTGTTTCTGTCCTCGCTGAACTCGAACTCTAACCTCTTATCAATTTGCAACCTTTTCGCATTAGAGGACAACCTCCTGGTTCATGGATAATTCACAATCACGTTTATCTCTTGTACATAGACGGTTCATGTGCCAATGGGTCTGTTCAAGTATGTGTGCTCTGATGGACCTAGTTCAACTGGGTAGACATTTGTCAATGTTCAAGTATGTATGCAGTGACCCTTTCAATGATACTCCTACGTCGATTAGACTCCCTCTTGGTTCTACTTGTTATGTTATGAAGAGGGGAGGTAATGATGACCCTTTTATGAGATGTGGCTATGAATAATACAACGGGTAGAACATTTAATCAAGAGGTAGGAGTGTCATTGATTAGATAGTTAAGAATCCCCTAAATCTAGGCTAATTAATTAGCGATAGGACTTCTTGAAACTGGTTCATTTTAGGTTAGGTACTGAGAATTTAAATTGAACCAAATAAGGATAGAGTCCAACTCATGTGTGACTATAATTATTTCAATAAATGTATGGAGATGAGCACGTACCTTGTCAGTCAGATGAACCAGCAGCGTTGAACCACGTTCATCGTGTTAAAGTCTTTAATATGCCTCAATTTACAAAGATAGAAAAACATCATTAGCAACCAGGGAATCATATTAATACACGGCAAGAGAGTATGGCAGTAAAGTCATGATACTGAGCAATGATTAATCTGGTTGATTATCTATGTTAGTGTTTCTAGCCAAATTTTTTTTTCCAATTTGTTTTCCAATTAAGTGATCTTAATCATCCCTAATTCAAGCTGGTTTCTCTCAAAATGCTCCCTACTCAGCGTTTTAGTAAAGATGTCTGCATATTTGTTTGTCAGTAGCACAAAATTCAATTGAGATCATTCCCTTTTCATAGTTATCCTTAAGGAAGCGGTGTCTAACATCTATGTGCTTGTTTTTTTTATGCTGAACCGGGTTCTTAGTCATACTAATTGCACTTTGTCACAGAAAATAGGAATGTATCCAACATCTATACCAAAATTCATGAGTTGTTACTTGATCCATAGCAACTGAGCACAGCATGAGGCTGCAGCCACATATTCAGCCTCAGCAGTAGACAAGGCTACTGAGTTTTGTTTCTTTGTGTCCCAAGACACAAGGTAGGAGCCCAAAAAGTGAGCCATGGCTGAAGTACTTTTCATGTCAACCAGGAAACCTGCATAATCAACATTAACATATCCTACAAGGTCGAAATTACTACCTTTAGGATACCAAAGGCATAAATTAGTAGTGCCTTTTAAATATCTCAAAATTCTCTTCACTGCAGTTAGGTGTGACTCCTTAGGATTTTCCTGAAACCTAGCACACAGTCCTACACTGAACATAATATTAGGTTTGCTGGCAGTGAGATATAATAGAGACCCAATCATCCCTGTGTATAGCTTCTGATCAACGGATGAACCAGGTACATCCACATCTAATTTTGTAGCTGTGGCTATGGGGGTGTCTATTTCCTTTGAGTCTTCCATTTTAAATTTCTTGAGCAATTCTTTCACATACTTTTGTTGATGGATCATTGTTCCATTTGAGTTTTGCTTAATTTGCAAGCCTAAGAAGAGGTTTAGCTCACCCATCATACTCATCTCAAATTCACTCCCCATAAGTATAGCAAATTCCTTACTCAATTTTTCAGAAGTTGCCCCAAATATGATATCATCCACTTATATTTGCACAACCAGGAGTGCTTTACCCTTTTCCTTTAAGAAGAAGGTGCTGTCAATTTTTCCTCGTTTGTACCCATGTTCTAGCATGAATTTTGATAGCCGCTCATACCATGCTCTAGGTGCTTGTTTGAGACCATAGAGAGCCTTGTCAAGTTTGTATACGTGGTCAGGTGACTCCTTGCTTTCAAAACCTAGAGGCTGTTTGAAAAATACATCTTCCTTCAGATAGCCATTGAGAAAGGCACTCTTAACATCCATCTGATGGAGAGTGAATTCCATGTGTACAGAAAATGCTATAAGAAGTCTGATTGCCTCCAGTCTTGCCATAGGGGAAAAGGTCCTATCATAGTTAATTCCCTCTTCTTGACTGTATCCTTGAACAACCAGTCTAGCCTTGTTTCTTGTAACAATTCCATCCTCGTCGAGCTTGTTCCTGAAGACCCACTTTGTGCCAATTACTGATCTGTCTAGTGGTCTGGGTACTAAGTGCCATGCTTGACTACTTTCAAATTGATTCAGCTCTTCTTGCATGTAATTTACCCAGTTAACATCCTGTAGGGCTTCACCAATGTTCTTTGGTTCAATCAAGGATAGAAAGGCATCAAACGCACACAAAATTTTCAAGAAGGATCTTGTTTTAATTCCAGATATCAAATATGTTATGATGTTCTCAAAAGGGTGAGAACTGTGATATCTGTGTGGTTTGAGCACCAACTGTTCACTTCTAGATAGTTCAATGGTATCTTGTTTTTGTGGAACAGGATCAGGGCCAAGGTTCATATGTTGAGTTCCCCTGTCATGTTGCTTGGGGTTGTTGGACCTGGTCCATCACCTGTTCCATCTTCCATATTTGCTTCAATGTGTTCACTGCTTCTCACCAGTCCAAGCTCCTCGTCTTCTGGTTCCTTTCTTTCTATTTCCAAAGGAGATATTTCCTCCTTTGTGGCTTTCAAGTGAAAGGAACTGTTCCTTGTTCCCAGTCATATGCTTTGAGCAGCCACTATCCAAATACCAAATTTGGCTGCTTCCTCTCACTTGAACCTACAAAAAGAAATTAGGGGTTAGTTATAAAAACCCAAACTAGTTTGGGTCCTTTTCTATGAGAGAATGGATGAATGAAGCTTTTTCTGGCCCAATTTGGTAGCCAGTTTTTCTTTTTAAGAAAACTCTCATTTCTTCGACTGGCCTGCTCTTTTGCAGTACACTCAATTTTGTAGTGGCCAGTCTTACCACAATGGGTGCAGATTTTATTCTCAGGGAGAGTGACATACTTGCTTTTGGGATCCCATTTGGGCAATTGACTCCTAAAGCCAAGCCCTCTCCGGTTGCTACTATGATTCTCTTGAAGCCATGTCAAGGCATCAGAGGATTTATTCCATTTACAAATTCGATCTAATTCATGTTTGACTTTGCCAAGTTCTTCTTTAAGTGTTCTTATCTGTTCATCCTTGGCATACATCTTATCATTTAGTTTTCCCACATTTTCTTCTAACATGATACGAGAATGATCAACAACCTTTTTACTGGATCCTAGCTTCAGTTTTAAGTTTTTATATTTTAGTTCTAGAATCTCAGTTTCAAGTGGATGAACCTGGTTCAACAAGACAGTGTTTTTCTTTTCAGATTCACTTACTCTGATTTCCAGGTTCATGCATTGCTTTTAGCATTGCACATTCTTTAGAGAGTTGATACTTCTATTTGGTTGTTTCTTCAGAATCATCCATGAAATCAAGTAGCAACTCAAAGAGTTTTTCTTTAGATAGGAACTTTATTTTGTTTTTAAGATGGGATATACTTACCTATGGTTCTTCATATGATTCCTCATCAGATTCTCCAATTTCCATGAGCGCATGATCTTCGGTCTCACCATCTTCTGATTCTTCATCTGAACTTTCTCCCCCAAGCAGCAACCATAACTTTTGTTGTGGTTTTCTTGGGTTGGACCAATTACTTCTTTCATATCTCTCCTTTTTCCATTCCACTTCCCACTGAGGACAGTTCTTGATAAGGTGGTCAGTCTTTCCACACTTGTAGCATCCCTCGTTGGTTGGACTTTCTGGAGCTTTTTCTTTGTTGTAATTTCCTCCTCTAGAGATGCCCTTCTTCCTTATGAGAAAGTTTCTGAATTCTTTGGTAATCATGGCCATCTCATCTTCCTCAAGATCTGCTCCCTCAGTGATTCTCAGTGATAGACTCCTCTCATTATTTGGACCATCCATCTTCATTATCTGTCTTCTGAGTTCATAGGCAGTAAGGTTTCCAATTAGCTCGTCCAATCTGAGGGTTGCCATATTTTTGGATTTCTGGATAGCAGTGATTTTGCTTTCCTAGGAAATTGGCAAGACCCTTGCCAGGATCGTTTCTACCCTGTCTTCTTCAAGAATGACTCTACCAAGAGACTTAAGTTCATTTGTCAAGGTTGTGAACCTTGTGTACAACTCTTGGATTGTCTCACCTTATTTTATAGTGAAGTTTTCATACTGAGAGTATAGTAGAGTACCTTCATGGGCTACTTGCAAGGTATCCCAGATTTCTTTGGCAGTGGTGCAGCTTTGGATTCTGCTATACTCGTCTGGACCTAGTCCACACACTATCCACTTTATGGCCTTTGCATTCTTCTCCCATTTCTTCAGATCCTCAGCAGTGCAGTCAACTTTAGTCTTTGGTACATCTACACCTTCAGCAGTCTTCTTCATGGTAGCTAGAGTACCATCAGTGACTATGTCCCAGAGTTCATAGTCTTCTCCGATCAGGTGGTCCTTCATCTTGTTCTTCCATCAAGAGTAATACTGGCCATTGAAGAGTGGTGGCCTTACAGTTGATTGACCCTCCCAGTTTCCAGGTGGTGCACTCATTTTAATTTTTTCCAAGGTGTTAACTTTTCAAGGATAACCCGCTCTGATACCAATTGATGTTTTATACTTCAATACCACACAAGAGAGGGGGTGATTTGTGTGGTGTCCAATTTTTCGAGTGTTGTCTTACTAGAAGAACCTGGTTCTTCTTGGTGTTCCAACTTCTACTGATGCGAAATAATAAATACAGTAAAGTAAAAACACAGAGATTTTTACGTGGAAAACACCTGGCTCAAAAAGGGAAAAAAACCATGACCTACTCCTCAGTAGGATTTTCCCAAACTCTTCACTACAACTCTGAGCCAAACAACATTTACAAAATAAACTCTTTTGTAAACCTAGGACTAACTCTAATCCCTTTGTAGCAACCTAGCTTCTAGCTAATTGCGACAAGCTTCAAGTTAACTTTAACTTGACCAGTGTGTACCTATTACAATTGCTTCTAATAAAGATGAAAGATACAATATTAAATCACCTACTACAACCAACTAGACTCGAAAGACAAACAGATGGAACCAGTTCTTCTAGTTGGTCAGTAGCCTTTGTATCGCACAAGGATTCTGCTTGTAAAATAACTCTGGCAATTTTGCTTTCAATTCTTGTTTCACTTCTGCCTTTGTGCGATCAATTATTCAGTAAGAATGCTTCAACATTATATAGCGCCCGTAGTTGAGATGTTCTTGTTTAGTTCAAATGCAACTCTTCCGTGGTGGAAGAGTTTGTGTTTATCTTAACTTCTTCCCTTTGTTTCCGTCCTCGCTGAACTCGAACTCTAACCTCTTATCAATTTGCAACCTTTTCGCATTAGGAGACAACCTCCTGGTTCATGGATAATTCACAATCACGTTTATCTCCTATACATAGACGGTTCATGTGCCAATGGGTCTGTTCAAGTATGTGTGCTCTGATGGACCTGGTTCAACTGGGTAGATATTTGTCAATCTTCAAAACCATGCAGTGACTTGGGTCAAATAATATCTTCATATCTGGGTTATTTACTCAAAAACCCTAAGTTCGTTCTTAAACTTTTCAGATTTGAGGAGGATCGAATTGTTTTCGCTTGTTTTTTTTCATGAAAACTTACTGATTTCTGAACGACTTTAAATTTTTCTTAACTAGGGTTTTCCTAAAAATGTCTTCTTCATAACGCTTTCTAGCTTTAAGTATTTTTCTCTGTT
Source organism: Nicotiana undulata (assembly GCA_005239495.1). NCBI lineage: Eukaryota > Viridiplantae > Streptophyta > Magnoliopsida > Solanales > Solanaceae > Nicotiana > Nicotiana undulata. The sequence goes on along the minus strand of ML259564.1, from coordinate 71,069 downwards.
CTTACGTGCTTTTGACTTTTTTTGTTAAGCTTTTCTTAACCCTAAATGGTTATGCTAAAAATCCCCACTTTTTGGTACTTTGTTTGGATTCTGAAGTTTGTCCTTGATTATCCGCTACATGATTCTGGTATGTGTTTGACCCTCGTGATAAGTGCTTCGTTTAATTATAATATTTTGTGACTTTTTACCCTAGTATGCCTGTATTAGGGTTCAAGTTCGATTCTTTCTGTTTATTCTTGGTTTACTTGCTTATTCATAGAAACCTATATTATTTTCCTTAAAACCAGTGTTATTTTGAATCCATGATTCACTGATTTGCTGTGGTGATGCCTATGTGCTGATTTTCCCAATTATTTCCATTTTACAGTCTTTAGTTATCTCTTACCTTATTGTGACTAACCGTGTTATTTATTGATTCCTACTGCTTATTTCCTTAATTGAACCCGTTGTGTATTTACCCCTAATTACCTACTCTATACTTCAGTTGATTGATATCTTTCCTTAATTAACTACATGCTCTTTACGTTGGTGAATTACTCCCTTAATTAAGGGATGACTTTACTGATTTATGCTTGAGTGATTTTGTAATTTTCCCTAATTATTGAGCAGTTGATTGTTTACCTTATTTGTCTAGCTCCCAACTTCTATATATTCCCTCTTCTATTTTCACTAACACACGGACACTAGTTCATCAACTCTCTCTTACAATTAAAGCTTTCTGCTCTTTCTTGTTACTTGCTACCTTTATTGAACTAGCCGGCTGTAAGCCAAGGCTAGTTATTGCACTACAACAGCTCTATATTCTGTGTTTTTCTCTCCTTAACTGGTATGTTCTAATTCAATTTCAAGTTCAAAACTCTATGTGTTATGCTGCTACTTTAGTTCATTGATTCCCAGTCTTATTCTTGCTTGTTACTTGGTTGTTCAATATGTAACTAGTATGTCTAAATCATTGTTTCACCTAACATGCCTGGACTACTCAGTTTAGTTGCTAGCCTATATGAATTCTGACCAGCATGTCTATGAACCTGCCTATTGCCTCTATAACATGTCTCAACCTAACTTTATTCCATGTATGTATGTTTGATTGTTTGTCTGTTGCTTACTCAGTTTCTTGTATTAATCTGCTTTGCTAAGTTACTTAATATCTCTAAGTAATTCAGATTCTATGTTCAATTCTGTCTGGTACAACCATGTTCTCAACTATCTTTTCTGAAATCCATGCCCTATGTCTATATCATTGGTTGTATGACTAACCCCCTAAATCCTATAAACTCTTGAAAAAACTCATGTGCTTCTGTTGTATGTGTTTCACTATGTGTGTTCTATATGTTCCCTTTCCCAATATCCCTGTGTGAATTCTGTTGTTAAGTGACGTTGAACCTATTTGCTCTGCAGTTAATCTGTTGCTTGCTGATTTTTCAAATGATCACACTACTTTTGTTCAAACTATTTTTACTACTGATCAACCCCTATTTTTCAAAACTTCTTTACTTAATTCAATACTGTTTTCTTGTCAAAACCTTTTCAAAACTATGTCAAGCACTCTCACTTTACTCCTATGTCCTTAGGTTCTGCCCCTCTAGTGCGTGACTTCCTTGGGATCCTTTTGAGATCCCTATGAACTCTGGCATACTGGGGCTGGCCCTTCCACACTACACTTACCAAGTTCTTGTTATGAAAGTCTAGGTGTGAGCACTGCCCGGGATCCTTGAGGTCCTTAGGGAACGGTGACACACCTGGATGTGAAATTGGCTGTGAGACTCTTGGCATTTGAGGTTTTAGAAGCCTGCTATTCTCAGGATGTGTTTGGGCTTGCTTCAGGCTCCCTATAGTGTAATTTCCTTTTCATTTATGTAATTCATTCAGCCATTGGTTTGTAATAATTATTTGTAAACAGATATTGGGGTGGCTAGTGAAAATGGGAGGGTATCCGTATAGTATTGTTGATATTGTTGGGTAGAATGCATGCTTTAGGCTCTACATTCCGCGTATTTGCATTAGAATTCATGACTTAGGATCAATGTGTTCATCCTAATTATGCCAAACATGCATTAGATATCCTGTCCTTAGGGATTCACATCTACTGCTTCAGCATATCTGCAATACATGCTTTAATAAGTATTCTCACTTAGAAATCCTTCTATTAGGTTAATAACCTCAACACGAATCTTCCACTCCTGTGTGCATTTAGATATCATGTTCTAGGAATTCTTTTTGCATTTGTTTGAATACGCTTAACCTAATTACAATGAGTCGCTGATCCATGAAAAGACATAAAAACAGTTTCACATATAGATATCATGTTTCTGGACGTAAAACTGGTACAAACTCTCTTTTATCTGTGTCACCTAGACATCATGTTTGTAGGTTAAACGATTTCTGAACTGCTTAACAACTCCTGTAACTATGATGGCATACAGTCCCACGCCTAGGCAAGCCTTAGGTAACTAATCTTTATATAAAATTTGAAAACTACTTTTTGATTGTGTTTACTGCTTAAAGACTCACATGTTTAAGAATCAGTAAGCAAACTGATTAGGACCATACCATTGAGTTTATGAAACATTGTTGCATCTTTCTGTTTATGGGTGTTCACTTAGATATCCTGTCTTAGGACCCTTCTCTAATAAAGCTACTTTTGTCTGTGTTTGAGACATGTGGAGGACCACAAGTAAGGGACGGGTAACAACACGCTTAGAGCTCATTAAATAAAACTCGCTTAATAACCGCTAAGGGGTGGATAACTGGTAGAAAAGGATATGATGACCTGTGCGCTAATGCAACGTGTATCCCCTCATTGAGGAGTGATTATCGGGCATTGTACAAATGTGATCCTATAGGATAAACAACTTAGGACCTCCCCTTATCCTTTTTCATATGTGTGCTTAGACTGTGAATCTATTAAAACTTTTATTCACATATGTGTGCTTAGACTTCTAATCTGTCAAACCTATATTTGTTTACATATGTGTGCTTAGACTGTGAATCTATTAAAACGTTTATTCACATATGTGTGCTTAGACTGTCTATTTGCTATTCACAAAGTAGGTTTGGCCGGGACCCACAATTGTGGACTTCGAGGGGTGCCTAACACCTTCCCTTTGAAGTAATTTCAAGCCCGTACCCAATCTTTAGTTATACAACTAATGACCCATAGTAGGTTCCCTAACACACTTTAATTCGTTAGGTGGAGACTCTTTAAATTCCTTATATCCCTTCTCCCAAAAGAAAATGAGTTGTCCTAATAATGTCCAAAACCCTAACTGATCCGAAAGGAGAGGAAAAAGGGGGCGCCCGGAGCTCTTACAATTGTTTTAGTAAATTTATTTAGGTATTTAACAAATGGCCCTATTTTATTTCAATTACAACCTAAATTAGTCAACCCAAACACCTTATAAATCAACCCAATATAACCCACGGCCAAATCCTACCTGATCCGACCCAAATCTTGTTGAATCTTGTCCGTTAATCATTTTTGATCAACGGACCAGATTCATCATTCGTTGGAACTGGTCCATATGGACCTGTGTGGTCCTATGAGAACCTTGAGTAGAGGTGGTAAGAAATATGTTATAGTGCTAGTTGATGACTACTCCAGGTTTACCTGGACTTTGTTTCTAACATCTAAAGATGAAACATTTGATATGTTTACTTCATTTGTTAGAAAAACTAAAAAAACAGTTAGGAAATCAACTTGCATCAATAAGATATGATCATGGTATTGAAATTGAATATGCAAAGTTTGCTGAATTTTGTGATGAACATGGCATAAATCACAACTTCTCTACCCCTAGAACTCCATAACAAAATGGAGTTGTTGAAAGAAAGAACAGAACTCTTGAAGATATGGCCAGAACCATGCTTCTTTCTAGTAAACTACCCCATAGCTTTTGGGTAGAGGCAATAAACACTGCATGCTATATAATAAATAGATGTATGACCAGACCACTTATAGAGAAACCTCCATATGAATTACTTAAAGGGAGAAAGCCCAACATATCCCACCTTAGGGCTTTTGGATTCAAGTGCTTTGTGAACAATAATGGCAAATACTCCCCAGGTAAATTTGATCCGAGAAGTGATGAGGGAGTATTCTTGGGATATTCATCACATAGTAAAGCTTATAAAGTATATAATAAAATAACTATGTGTGTAGAAGAGAGTGTGCATGTTTTCTTTGATGAAACTAACATTCTCTATGAGAGACATGAACCGAAAGATGAAGAGATTGGACTGGTCAGAAGCAATGATCAAACTGGAGCAAATATGGAAGAAGGAACAGGTGATGGACCAGGTCCAACTACCCTAAGCAAAACAACAGGGGGAACTCAACAGCAAACCTCATTGGGACTTGGCCCTGATCATGTTCCACAACAACAAGACATTATGGGATCATCATGCCGTGAACAACTGGTGCTCAAACCACACAGATATCAAAGTTCTCACCCCATTGAAAACCTCATAACAGACTTAACATCTTGAATCAAAACCAGATCCTCCTTGAAAAATTTGTGTGCGCTTGATGCCTTTCTATCCTTGATCGAACCAAAGAATGTTGCTGAAGCCTTACAGGATGCTGACTGGGTAAATGCCATGCAAGAAGAACTGAATCAATTTGAAAGAAGTCAAGTTTGGCATCTGGTACCTAGACCACTGGATAGATCAATTATTGGCACAAAGTGGGTCCTTAAAAACAAACTCGATGAAGATGGAATTGTTACAAGAAACAAGGCTAGACTGGTTGTCCAAGGATATAGTCAATAAGAGGGAATCAACTATGATGAAACATTTGCTCCTGTGGCAAGACTGGAGGCAATCAGGCTCCTCATAGCATTTGCGGCCTACATGGAATTTACTCTCCACCAGAAAAATGTCAAGAGCGCTTTCCTCAATGGCCACCTAAAGGAGGAAGTATTTGTCAAGCAACCTCCAGGATTTGAAAGGAAGGAGACACCTGACCATGTATACAAACTTGACAAGGCCTTGTATGGACTCAAGCAAGCACCAAGAGCATGGTATGGGCGACTATCTAAATTCCTACTAGAACATGACTACAAATGAGGTAAAATTGATAGCACCTTGTTCTTAAAGGAAAAAGGTAAGGATCTCTTGGTAGTACAAATATATGTATATGACATAATATTTGGGGCAACCTCTGAAAAATTAAGTAAGGAATTTGCTAATCTTATGGGGAGTGAATTTGAGATGAGAATTATGGGTGAGCTAAATTTCTTTTTAGGTTTGCAAATTAAACAAAACTCAAATGGAACAATGATCCACCAGCAAAACTATGTGAAAGAGTTGCTCAAAAGATTTAAAATGGAAGACTCAAAAGAAATTGATACCCCCATTGCAACAACTACAAAATTAGATGTAGATGAACCTAGTTCATCTGTTGATCAAAAGTTGTACAGAGGGATGATTGGGTCTTTATTATATCTTACTACCAGCAGACCTAACATTGTTTTCAGCGTAGGGCTTTGTGCAAGATTTCAGGCTAATCAAAGAAGTCCCATCTAACTGCAGTGAAGAGAATCCTGATATATTTGAAAGGCACCACTGACCTATGCCTTTGGTATCCTAAAGGTAGTAATTTTGATCTTGTAGGATATGCTGATGCAGATTATACAGGGTTCCTGGTAGACAGGAAAAGCACCTCAGGCATGACACATTTTTTGGGTTCTTGCCTTGTGTCTTGGGCCACCAAGAAACAGAACTTAGTAGCTCTATCTACTGTTGAGGCTGAGTACGTGGCTGCAGCCTCATGTTGTGCTCAGTTGTTGTGGATTAAGCAACAACTCATGGACTTTTGTATATAAGTTGGATGCATTCCTATTTTCTATGACAATACTAGTGCTATTAGTATGATGAAGAACCCGGTTCATCATAAGAGAACCAAGCACATAGATGTTAGACACCATTTCCTAAGAGATAAGTGTGAGAAGGGAATGATCTCAATTGAATTCTGTGCTACTAACAAACAAATTTCTGATATTTTTACTAAAGCACTAAGTAGGGGAGCATTTTGAGAGAAACATGTTAGAATTAGGGATGATTAAATAACCTAATTGAACCAGTTTAAAATTTTTTTTTTTTGGCTAGAATCACTGAAATATGAAACTAACCAGATTAATCATTGCTCAGTTTCATGTTTTAAATGTCATACTCTCTTGCCATGTGTTAATATGATTCTTTGGTTGCTAATGATGTTTTTTAGTTTTGCAAATTGAGGCCAAAATAAGAGACTCTAACACCATGAACCTGGTTCATCGTGGCTAGTTCATGTGGCTGACAAGGTACGTGCTCATCACTATACACTTATTGAAATAACTATTGTCACTCATGAGCAGAACTCTATCTATATTTGGCCTATTTCAAAATACACTACTTATCTCAAAATGAACCCGTTCCAAAGAGTCCAATCAAAGTATAATTAGCCTAGATTGTAGGGAGCCATAACTGTTAATTTCACTGACACTCCTGAGTCGATTAGACTCCCACTTGACCAAGAATTACGCTCGTTGCACATTTATTAACCACATCTTTAAAAACCCATCATTACCTCTCTAATCCTTCACTCTTTCTTCTTCAAAAAGGTGTAACCGTCAAACCAAGTTCATCATTCCATTCAACCAAAGTGATCATAGTATGTTACCCTCTAAAGCTTCATAAACATGTCTTCCACACCACCCCCTGCTACATCCTCATCAACCACTCCAAAATACAATATCACACTTGAGGATACTTGTTCTAATTCTCCATCAAAACAAAGCTCTTCTACCTAATATCCATCGAATTCTTCTACTCCACAAAACAGTCCAGTTCTAGAACCCACTATTTCACCTCAAACAACTCCAGCCATTACACCAAGCCCTACTCCAGTACCCAGAAAACAACAAGTAATAATTCTAGCCAGCAAAACAGTTGCTTCTTGCTCTATTGATCGTAAAGTGAATGCAAAGCTTCAGGCAAGCCAAGCCCAAGATTCTGAAAACTCAAGCGACTCTTTCAAGTCTGCAAATGAGGAACAAGCAACTAGTTCTTCAGACACTGAAAAGGTAACTTCTGAAATTAGGTCTGACCTTGAAATTGCTGAAAATAGGTTCATATTGATTGGGTCTGTAGTAGATGTGGAAATACCTTATACGAGAAGAAAAAGTGGTAAAAATAAGTGAAAATAAATTGAAAGAGAGGGAGAAGGAAGTTCTGAAAGGGGAATAGGGAAGAAAGGTGCTACACATGCAATTTGTGGCCCTGCACCAGAAATTTCTGAGGAGGGTGTCAGGGATTTAGGGGGAAGCAACTCTGGAGAAGCTGCTGCAGGATTGGAAAACTTACAGCATGCAACTGATGAACCTGGTTCATCCATTGAAGAAACTTTGGCTGATCTGATGAGAAAATTGGGGGAAAGTTACAAACCCAAGAAGAAAAGAACCCCCAAAGTCAAGAAAGATGATACTCCAGTAACAACCAAGAAAAGAAAGGCCTCTTTCATCTGCTGATGCTCCTGCTCCTAAAAGTCGCACTACTAGAAGTGCAGTCTGGCAGAGTGAAGAGGAGTTGGAGAAAGCTCTGAGGGAGAGTAAGAAAAAGAAAGCTTTTAAGGGGAAGGAAAAGGTTGGCGAGCCTGTTGAGGCAATTGAGTTTGATGAAGATGAGATGGACCCGGTCAATCAAAAGGAACAACCGGCACAGGTTGAGGTTGAGACACCCATGCCCAAGAAGGCCAAGACTTCTTCTAAGAAGTCAGCTTCTGTGTCTGCCAAACCTTCAACAGTGGCCAAGCGAACCAGATCTAAATCAAAGAAAGTTAAATTCAATGATGATGCTGAGTGGAGTGGAGAAGAAGCAGAAGAGTCTGGTGGGAAGACTAACAAGCTAACAAAGTTTGGGAAGAGTACTATTCTGAAAGGGAAGCTGTTTAGGGATCTTGAAGAATCTGGGATGATTTTTCTTGCGGAGACTTTGGATGTGCAGCGTTGGAAGGACCTAGTCCTTCATCTTGACGGCAGGCTGGCAAGAAATGAGCTTGTGGAATTCATGGCAAATGCGGAGGTCAAGGATGAAAGGGTTTCAACTAGAGTACATAGGGTTGAGATATCTTTTGATGCCAAAGAGCTGGGCGAGCTACTTGGTATTCCCTCTGAGGAATATGATGACTACACCAGACAGAGGTGGTCAAGCTTAGATGGACTCCGTTCAGCCCTTCAAATCACAAGGTTTTTCAGTGAGAATTAGCAGGACATGGAGCCTAGGGTTGTGTTCAAAAGTGAGATGCGACTACAGAACAAACTGATCTTTGAGTTTGTGATCAAGTGCCTACTACCCAGGCAATAGCGAAGGCATATTGCAAGCTACATGGATCTCACTCTTATGGAGTGCCTGTACAGTGCTCGATAGGTTAATTGGCCCTCCTTCATCATTTAACTACTGGACATGGTAGTGAATAGCTCCAAGGCACATGTCATACCGTATGGGTTCATCCTTACGACTGTGCTTGCTCACTTCAATGTGCCTGTGAAGAAGGATGAGATGGCTACTACCAAGGACCATTTTGGGAAGAACACGTTACTGACCTGTGACTACATTGTGAATGTCCCTGAGGATGAACCTGGCTCATCAAGGAAAATGTCTTTGAATAGCAAGGCCTGGACGCTTGTGCATGAAGGTGAGGTTAAGGATGCTGAGATCCTTCGATTGAAGACTCGCCTTTTAGAGGTTGAAGCTGAGCGGGATGCTCTCAAAGATGAATTAGCAAAGGAAAATGAGAAGAATGAGGTGTATTGCAACAGATGCTCTCTCTTCTTCAAGCAAAGAACCCAACCTCTACCCCTTCTCGGCCTTAGGTGTCCAGTGCCCTCCTAAACCCCTCTATGACCTAGTTTGGGATTGTTTTGTCTCTTTCTGGTTTTTCTTTTGCTCATGGCTGTGACTTTTTTATTTCCTTTTTATGTTTGGTGCATGAACAATTATCAAATCAATGAATTGTGCTATTTTCTTCTTGACTTTATCTTAGCTTCTTAAATAACTTACATTTTTTGTTTCTTTTGATGATTAATTCATGATTTGCACCTGCAGTTGCCTAAATGGCCATGAGAAATTATTATAGTTCTGGTAAGTTTATCATTTTGCTACTTTTCGATGATGCCAGAAGGGAGAATATGTGTTTTATGAAAAATTGTGATGTTTATAACCTAATGAACCTGGTTCTCTATGATAAATGCTTAATGCTATAAAAAGTGTCCATGTTGGATTGAAGTGTTTACAGGTTTAAGCACAGATTTTGTCATCATCAAAAAGGGGGAATTTGTTAAATCAAGATATTGAATGGTTTTGATGAATGAAAAATGTCCTCACAGTTGAACCAGGTCCATCATGGAATACATAGACATGCAGACTGAATGGCACGAGAAGAGTTCACAAACAGGAGATAAACACCATCTCTTAATTAAGGAGTTATCTCCTAAGCGAAAAGATTGCAAATTGATAGGGAGATGGACTTCGTATTTAGGTAGGACATAATCAAGATAAAGGAGGATTAAGGAAGTTGAGATCAACTGAAACTCTTCCACTAAACAAGAGTTGCATCAGAATTCTACTTCAACGTCTCAACTACTAATCCTATATATTGTCAAAGTGTTCTTGCTGAACGATGCGCACAAACGCAGAAGTGAAACAACAATTGAGAGCAAAATTATCAAAGCAATTTTGCAAACAGTTCATGTGATGAATTTCTGTGCGACTCAAAAGCTACTTGAACCAGCTCGAAGAACCAGTTCCATCTGTTATCTTTTGAGTCTAGTTGTTTGTAGTAGGTGATTATAAATTGTATCTTTCAGCTTTATCTAGAAGCAATTGTAATAGGTACACAATACTCAGGTTAGAGTTAACTTGGAGTTTGTCGCAATTAGCTAGAGGCTAGTTTTCCACAAGGGGATTAGAGTTAGTCCTTAGGTTTACAAAAGAGTTTTTTTTTGTAAATGTTGTTTGGCTCATTGACATAGTGAAGCGTTTGGGAAAATCCTACTATGAGTAGGTCGTGGTTTTTTCACCTTTTGAGTCAGGTGTTTTCCATGTAAAATTGTTGTGTTCTTTTATTTCTGCAATTGTTATTCCGTAAACTATAGAAGTTGGAACACCTAGAAGAACCTGGTTCTTCTATAACGACAGCACTCGAAAATTGGACACCTCACAAATCACCCCCCTTTTGTGTGGTATTGACGTATAAAACATCATGACTGTTTGGTGGTGTTAGTGGGTCGAAAGGACTAGTTGGAGTCGAGTAGGGTGATAGAGGGTTGAAAGAGGTTATATTCTGAAACCATGGTGCATAAATCTACCCTATGTGATGTTGTCACGACCCGAATTTCCCACCGTCGGGACCGTGATAGCGCCTAACGTTGAACCCGCTAGGCAAGCCAACATGAATGTTAATTTACTTTATTCCTTTATTGTTACTCAATAATAGGTGAAATGCAACGCTAATATAAATGAAAGTATGAAATGAAGAAAGGTATATTAACTCAATTTAATGCCTTTACGAAATTTCACAATACCAATACCAGAATTTTGGAGACACAAACTCACAGACTGTCTATGAATAATAACTATAAAGGTCTGCGTACGCCAACAAGCCTACCTCGGTGTCTCCACGTGGATTGAAGGCAGTCTCCTTGCTCTAATGTCCTTAGGGTCCTTTACCGGAATCTGCACAACAAAAATGTGCAGAGTGTGGCATCAGTACAACCGACCCCATGTACTGAGTAAGTGTTGAGCCTAACCTCGGCGAAGTAGTGACGATATGACACGACAACCAAATCAACTTGTGCAATTTAATAACATACGGAAAAAATAATAACAATAGGGAGTAAACAATTAAGTACAAATAAAAGGGGAACATGCTGGAGAAAGAAATATCAAATAATGGAAGCAGTGAAATATGGCAGCAATTCAAATATCAACTTAAACAACAGGAAATAACATCGCAGAGAAAACAGTGGACGACATCACCCTTCGTGCTTTTACTCTCATCCTCACAAAATAGTAAGTGCAAATGCACGGCATCACCCTTCGTGCTTTTACTCTCATCCTCACAATAAATCAATAGAAACGTCACGGCAACACCCTTCGTGCTTTTACATATAATAATATGGAACGACATTACCCTTCGTGCTTTTACACTCTCATCCTCACAATAATCAATACACGGCATCACCCTTCGTGATTTACACTCTTCCTCACCCAAACAATATCAATAAACGAAGTTCGTCAAGGAAAATCAACAACATAAACCACAATCATAAATCATAACATCTCGGCAAGGGAACAAGAGTTGAATTATAATTATCCCGGCAAGGAATAAGTTATAATCAATCTCACTCAAGTACATATCTTCACATAGAATTTCTCAACTGAAACAAATACTCAACACTATTAAATACAAAGAATTTTCATCAATTTGAATAAACACAAAATGAAACTCAAGCAATAATGAAGTAATAATCAAGAGAAAACCCACATAATTCATAATATCCGACTCATGGGCATGCTTGACACAAATTTTTAGGTACTCGTCACCTCACCTATACGTTGAACATGATACTAAAACATAGAAAATAGGACACAACACCTATTCCCTCAAGCTAAAGTTAGGTCAAACACTTACCTCGACTTCCACGACCAAAATCAAGCCTCAATCACCGCTTTCCCTTTTTAATTTGACTCCAATTAACTTGTCTCTAGACATAATTAACTTAATAACGTCAATAACAGCTAAATAATCAAATCCAAATGCCTAATTGTAGGTTTTCTATCATGCTTCTCAAAAAGTCAAAAATCGACCCCGGACCCGCTTGGTCAAAACACGAGGTTCAGACCAAAACCTGATCACCCATACACCCACGAGCCCGAATATGTAATTAGTTTCGGAATCCGACCCCAAAACGAGGTCTAAATTCCAATTATTCAAAAAGCCCTAACTCTACCCAAATCCCTAATTTTCTACCCTTAAGAACATAATTTAGGCCAAGAAACCTAATGTGTGTTAATGGAAATTGAAGAAAACGAGTTTAAGAACTCATACCTATGGTTTTGTGGTGAAATCCCTCTTAAACAATCGCCCAAGTTTGAGTTCTAGAGAAAACGTTATGATATTTTGATGAAATCCCGTTTTTAGCTACTGTTTTTAAAAGATTGGGCAAAAATTATGTGATGCGTTCGCGACAAGCCCATTGCATTCGCATAGGCTACCCCTCTCCTGCCCATCGCGTTCGCATCACAAGGGATGCGTTCGCCCAGTACAATTACTACCCATCCCCCAGCTCCCCCGTTAGGCAGTGCGTTCACATAGACCTTATGGTTTCGCATAGGCCAGCCCTTGCAACCTACGCGTTCACGAACTAGCCCTCGCGTTCGCATAGTGCTAATCAACCCCCTCCCCGTTTGTGTTGTGCGTTCGCATGGGTTACCATGCGTTCGCATAGTGTAATTACTCGGACACCAGCAACAGCAAAAAAACACCAGATTTTCCTAAGTTCAAAACACTCCGACGCCTATCCGAAACTCAACCGTTCCCGCGGGGCTCCAAACCAAACATGTACACAACGTCAAAAACATCCTACGGACTTACTCGTGTGATCACTGGTGTTTGAGTCGTATACCACTGGTTTTGCGAAAAAAGCATCCATCCCTAGCCTCATTTCCTCCTTTAATATCGCTGTTAGGTGAGATGACTTCTGTAGAAGAAATATGACTTCTTGTCTGTTGATTTCCATCGTGAACACCAAAGCATAGCCCTGCAATCCCATCTCTAGCCACAATTGGAGACGTTGGTCCATTGTTTCCTGTTGGGATGTGTATAGTAGAGGTGTGTTGATATGTGGGAGTTGAGGGACTTGCAGAATAGGTGAGTTGTGTTGATGATGCAATGAATTTAGGCTCCCACTTTCTAACGGATAAGAAGTGGTTCAACACAAATCATGATCCTCCATGCAGGGCCTTAAACATGTTCTCTTCGTTTTGGAATTTTATTAGGAAAACATCTGAGCCCATGTCAATTAGGGTTAGGTTTTCAGTAAAATTCCAAAGCGTGATTAATTTATCCTTTAGTATTAGGTGTATAATCATTCGTCCAAATACCTTGACTATTACAGAGTATTTCAATGGGGTGTATAAACGACACTTGTCTTCAGTGGTTATGGGGATGAAGATATCCTCATCTTCGCCACTTATGAGACTCTCATCTTCTAGGTCCAGATCATGGTCTACACATTGTTGTATGGTAGTATTGATAGATGCGTGGTCGTTTGATAGAAGAGTTTGAAGAAAAGTTTTAGTTTTAGTAGTTTGGTTTGTGTCGTCTAGTTGCATATTGCTAATATCAGGGGGTTCGTTATTGTGGTCGTTCGGATTGCAGATTGGACTATAATTGTTAGCCATTGTTGTGTGAATTTGTGAGGTGTTATCAGGGATTGAACGAATGTGTGTGGCGGTTTAGAGAGAAGTTCTCACATTCTGGGAGCTTTCCCGTTTGCCGCTTCTCTAGTTAATTATTTTTTCCCCAAAATGACATACGTATTGATACTATTAACTTGATTGAATGCGAATATGCTCTTGTTTGTAAAGAAAAAAAATTAGTTTTGTACTAGACGCTGGCCATTGCAGTTGTCATTATTCATATGCGAAAAACGTTAGATATCTTTCAATATTGTGTTCGTAGTTGCATTGTCTGCAAGATGTATAAACTTATAAATGATTGCAGACATATTTAAGTCAAAACTATTTCTTTCTTTGTCAAATAAGATTTATATTACATTTGTGTATTCAATAAGAAGATAAGTTAAGACAATATCATGTAGAAACTAAAGTTTACTTGCAAATTTAGAGAACCTACATACTAAGCCTAATACTATCATATACATATTGATATGGTATTTTGAGTGGAGTATTTTTGTAAAAAGCTGTAAAATTATGATTTTATATAGTTATCATTATTACTACTTTCACATATGCTTTAAATTTTACACATATATAATATGAGAAAGTTTACGAGATTTTCTTTATTGTAAAGATAGAAATTATTTTCTCACAAGAAAAGAAGGTTATCTTTTTACAATTATATGAATTTAGCGTACGAAAATTTGTACTTTTTATATGAGATTAGGAAAATTAAAAGTTGAGAAAATATATGTATTTTTACATGGATGTTTTAATGAAATAATAGTGTATGAATTTAACCGTAATAGTACGGTGTATAGAATGTATTAAAAATAAGTAGCATTTTAAGTAATTTGAGCTAATTCTCAGTCATGGGGGTAATTGGTAATTGTCTAAAAATAATTTGGATAAGAACATCACGTAGAATATTTTGGCTTAGGAATATTATGACTCATGCCTTCATTAGAATAGGTGACAATGAGAGGGAGTAGTGTTGTCACAAAAACTAGCTTTATTGAATTTTTGATGAAAACACTGTCGGCACCTCTCGACCATAGATATATGAGGCTATGGTTCCATTCAAAATTTTGGTACTATAGTTTCACCGGAGTCATTCATAAGTATTTGGGGCTTAGAACATTATATATCTAGTAAACTCTTCAGATAATCTTAATTACCAACTTATCCTCTGAGAACATGTAAAGAAGAAGAGCAATGAAGAAGTAATGGTTGTGGTTGTCATTCAATTAGTTGGTCCCTTAAGTTTACGGTACTATACAAACACAGAGCGAGTTGGTTGTTTATTTCAGTTCCCGTGGTATCTGTTAATGAGACGTGCAAGGAATCAGAGATGAAGATCTCTGTGGTAAGCAATGGCACTAGTGTCGCTACCTCCTTGGCTTATGGTCTTGTTAAGAGGAGCAAAAAAATCACATTGTGGTTTGATCCTGTTGGTAAAAACTTTGCTGGAGCAGTTCATGTTGTTAGAAAATCTACATAATTGTTGCGGCTCCAAAATTCAACTTGTGCACTAGTTAAGAAAGTGAAGGCAAAGATAATTTCTACTGAGTTCATTATTGAAGTATTAACTAATGTACTGCTTTTACAGTATTTTTGTGGGTTGTGTGGTACTCACAAGACATACTACATGATAGTTTGATCAAGATTATGTCCAAAGTGGAGAAGAAAATGCAAGGAAAATTAGTGAAGAAAGCAACAAGTCATATTCAAAAGTTTAAAGATTTTTATTATCATTTGGGTAAAAGCATTTAAGTGAAAAAGGTTCTTAGTGATGACAATGAAAAGCTGCTGAGAAAAGTATTTTTGGTCGCGTGTTGCATGTATAGGACCACGTATGTTAAGGCTATCCTTTTTTTTTGCTTGATCCAAACAATATAAATGAAACAAGCAAAATACGCAACTTTTATAAATGACTCTATTCATAGAAACACTAGGGGTGTCTATATCCTTGATTCCCCATGTGGATTATTATTATATCTTCTGTTCATGGGTCTCAGAAAAATACGTAGTTGATAAAGTTTATCCGAAAGGCATATAAATTTTTATGGCATTCCGAGAAAATCTTGTTAACGCATTTCTTAGGCATTTTAAGCATTTGTACATGTATATTGACTCATGATCAGATGGCGTTATATACGTGTATATATGTATATTATATTTATATGGGATATGGAAAAAGGTTACGGCGTTGAACCACCACCTGATTAGCTGGTATACGTTGGTGATTTTGCCCACAATGGCCGAGATGGTATGATGGGATGCTCTCAGAGGCTTGATGATGTTATGAAACATGTACCTATGCACGACATGACATTCATATGCATATGCATGAAACTATAGTTATTTCATGATATACAGAGTTATCCAGACATACAGGTTGAGTCATGTACTCCATGTTTCTTTCATGTCCTTTATATACTGATTTACATGCCTTACATATTCAGTACATTATTCGTACTGACGTCCTTTTGTTGGGGACGCTGCATTCATGCCTGCAGATATAAATGATCAGTTTGACGAGCCCTCTTAGTAGACAAGATTTGCATTCAACGAAGGATCGGTAAGTCTCCACCTTATTCGTAGTGCAGCCGAGTCTATAAGTTATCGTGTCAGAGTTTTGCTACAGACTTATGGCCGGTACCCTGTCCCATTTGATGTCAAATAATCCTAGAGTCTTTGTAGACAGAGGTTCATTTGGTACAATATGTCAGAAGCCTTGACAACCCATATGTATTAATGTTTTAAGAATGATAGTTTATTGATACCGTGTTTCCCACTTATGGTTATACATTACGAGTTGTGGCCATGTTGGCCCATGATAGTTACAAAGAAAAAAAGAAGAAGATGGAGTTACCGTGTGGTTTGCTCGGATCAGTGCGGCACTGGGTGCCAACCACGCCTCCCTAGGTTTGGGGCGTGACACTGTAACCCCTGTTTGATCCTGATGTCCCATTCTTCTCTTAAACTATATATGTTGGTTCCCATGGAGCATAACTGAGATGGGTGTGACTAACTGTACATACCTCTGTTACAATTGAAGGTAACTCAAAATGCTTATATTTCTCTGCTTGAATTGTAATGCTGATGATCTTCATTAACTGGATGCCTCATATCTTTTTTAACCTTGCTTCTTTTACTTGCTGGAACTTGTGTCTACCTTCCGATTCTCTTATTCCTTTTTACCATAAGACTGGATAAACATTCTTTCCATAGGGATCTTTATCAAGAAGCTTATACATCTTAGTACACACATGATCTGCTGAATACCTCATATTTATCCACCATAAGCTTGATGCAAAAATCGAGCTCCTATGACTCAACTCTTCCACAACTATATCTCTTACCAACCGTCTTTCTAGATGTAGGCATCATCGTATTATGAATAAGATAGTGTTTAGGAAATTGAGTTCTACTACTGAGCTCTACCACACGATCTAGAGTAAGAAGAAAGAGTGACGGTCCTAAATGCCTTGTAGCCTCCTGCTTATAAGTGTGGTGCACAACACACCTATAAACAAGACTCTACTAGACACGGCTTGTAGACTCCCAGGGACAGAACTGCTCTGATACCACTTATGTCATGACCCAAACCGATGGGCTGCGATGGGCACCTGATACCTTACTCAATCGAGTACCGACATAACACATTTTTCTTATTACATTATCATGGGTAAGTGGGCCAGAAGGGGTGTCATGAGATAACCGAAGTAAACATGAAGGAATACCCAACATAGAACGACCCAACATGATATAGAAACTCCTACTTGGTGATATACGAGCCTATAAGTCCAAGGTGATCCTTTATATACTTAAAATATAGGCCGGCAAGGCGATACAAGTATCCGTATACATGACATCTGTCTGCAAGCCTATAAGAGTACATAATATCATAAAGGTCGAAACAAGGCCCCGCCATACCAATCAATACATGTACTAATCATACTGACCAAAAAAGAAACTCCAGAGCATATGGAGCGCATCAACACTTCCGCTGAGCTGATAGCCTACTTAGAGGACTCTCAACCTGTCTGTCGGGAATGCGGGCATGAAACACACCGTCTCCAGGCAAAAAGTACGTCAGTACAAATAATGTACCGAATATTTATAATGCCATGAATATGTGTATAAATGTCATACCATGCATAGGTATATGTGCACATAACATCATCAAGCCTCTGAGGGCATCCCCTCATATCATCTCGGCCATTATGGGCAAAATCATCAACGTATACCAACTGATAAGGTAGTAGAGCGTATATAACGCCGTAACCTTTTACCATATCTCATATATATACATATATATATATATATATATATATATATATATATATATATATATATCTGGTCATGGGTCAATGTACTTGTACAAATGAATGCAATACGTGAGAAGTGCACGAGTAAAATCTCTCGGAACGCCGTAAGACCATTATGCCTCTGATTAATATCATGAAATAAACTTTATCAACTTAAGTGTTTTCTGAGACCCATGAACAGACGATTGAATAATAAATCATATGAGGAATCAAGAACATATGATCCTCTAGTATTTTTATTAATAGAGTCATTATGGGAGTTGTGCATTTGCTCATTTTGTTTGTATCGTATGGATCATGCCAAAATGAAATAAGGGATAGCCTTAACATACCTGAGACAATTTTATTGACAATTCTTCTAACACCAGTCAATTGCGAAAAATACACGTAACAACGGATCGAAGTAGGGAAAACTCTGTATGATATTCTTGAGAAAGATTGTATTGTACAACGCTCGGGACTATCTGATGATAGTCACTTTGCTTCCCTTTCATTTTAGTTTCGTTGCGGTCCAGAGCTCCTTTTGATTCTGTTTTATCTCAGTCAAACTCTATTTGCTAAATAGAAGCACATTTAACGCTTCAGCGCCCTTAGAATCAAAATTTCACGTTGCTATAACATTAGGTAGTCTCGTTGAACCTTTTTTGAAGTTTTCATCCATAACTTTGTATAGATAAGCATCTCCCTTATTAAATTAGAGAGGTCTCTTAGCTTAGGTTGTGGGCCTCACTCCATGTGGTGATTTGGCCAACAAATATTCATCTAACTTTTCTACATTGCTTTGTGAATAAAGAGTCATTCGATGGACTATATCTTGCTTCCACGTTGGGGTTCAGGAGCTCATCCTAAATATCTTAATTAACTATTCACCTATTTCTTAATTAACTTGGCAGTCCCTCACTATTTCAATAATTAACCAATTACCCACTTAATTAAGAATAATCTCAAATTACATAAAGTACTGCTCACTTTTAAAATATGTTATATACGTCACTCTCATGGTCATATGGTACCTTGTATGACATAAGTTCATAAATGTCGGGTATTATAGGTTAAATCGTATTTTATCCCAACAATGTCAAACTTCGACGAAACTCATTTTCTTCCACTCGCTCCCTCTCACCTTCACGAATTTACTTATCACTTGTTTGAAATAGCATAATACTTACAATTCAAAAATAATCCATTCCCGAACTTGCGTCAATTAACTTACGACAAAACTTTAACGTACAAAAATACAGAATATAATATCTCACTTCCGAGCTTTCATCAGTTTACTTATGTAATTCTTTCACGTACAAAAACATAGGGTGTAATCCATCCGATTTTACTAAGACAACTTTTCGGACTTTGTACATGCATTATGAGTTTCTAGTGATTTGCTCTGGGTTGACAAATGCCCCACCAACATTTATGGATTTGATAAACCGAGTGTTCAGGCCCTATTTGGAATCTTTTGTGATTGTGTTTATTAATGATATCTTGGTCTACTACCGTAGCAGAGAGGAGTACGAGCAGCATCTTCGGGCTGTACTTCAGACTCTAAGAGACAACCAATTATATGATAAGTTTTCAAAGTGCGAGTTTTTGTTGGATTCAATCGATTTCTTGGGGCACGTTGTATCGACAGAAGGCATTCAGGTGGATCTAAAGAAGATTGACGCAGTTCAGAACTGCCCTAGGCCCACTTCAACCACGGAGATACGGACTTTCTTGGGTTTGGTGGGTTATTACTGTCGGTTTCTAGAAGGGTTCTCATCTATAGCAGCCCCATTAACTAGGTTAAACCAGAAAAGTGCCCCATTCAAATGGTCAGACAAGTCTGAGGCGAGCTTTCAGAAGCTTAAGATTGCTTTGACTGCAGCGCCAGTGTTGGTGTTACCCCCAAGTTCACGATCTTATACGGTATACTGTGATGCATCCTGTGTTGGAGTCAATGCAGTATTGATGCAGGATGGCAGGGTGATTGCATATTCGTCGCGGCAGTTAAAGGTTCATGAGAAGAATTACCTTGTTCATGACTTAGAGTTGGCATCCATTGTTCATGCCCTGAAGATTTGGAGGCACTATCTTTATGCCGTGTCGTGTGAGGTTTTCATAGATTATCGGAGCCCTTAGTATTTTTTCAAACAAAAGGATCTCAATTTGATGCAGATGAGGTGGTTGGAGCTATGAATACTATGATATCACCATCTTGTATAATCCTGGGAAGGTCAATATGGAGGTTGATGCCTTAAGTAGAAAGGCAGCGAGTATGGACAACTTTGCGTATATTCGAGTCAGTGAGAGACCGTTTGCATCAGATGTTCATAATTTGGCCAATCTGTTCATGAGGTTGGATATTTAAAAGCCCAGCTGTGTTCTAGCTTGTACAGTCGCTCGGTCTTCCTTGTTTGAGTGCATCAGGGAGCGGGAGTATGATGACCCTTATTTTCTTGTCCTTAGAGACACAGTGCGAAACGGTGGTGTCAAGGAGGTTACTTTTGGAGATGATGGAGTTTTGAGGATGCATGGTCGTATTTGTGTGCCCAATATAGACGGACTTCGCGATTTGATTCTTGAGAGGCCCATAGTTCCCGGTATTCTATTCATCCCGGTGCCGCCAAGATATATCAGGACTTGCGGCAACATTATTGGTGGAGGAGGATGAAGAAGTATATAGTGGCATATGTAGCTCAATGTATAAATTTCCAGCAAGTAAAGTATGAGCATCACAGACCTGGTGGTTTTCTTCAGAAGATAGAAATTCCTGAGTGGAAGTGGGAGCGTATCACTATGGATTTTATTGTTGGACTCCCATGGACTCAGAGGAAGTTCGACGTGGTATGGGTTATTGTGGACAAGCTGACCATGTCAACACATTTATTCCTATGGCCATTACCTATTCTTAATAGCGGTTAGCTAAGATCTACATCTGCGAGATCGTCCGTCTTCACGGTGTGCTCGTGTTTATCATTTATGATCGAGGTATGGAGTTCACCTGTCACTTCTGGAGAGCAGTGCAACGTGAGTTGGGCACGAAAGTTGAGTTGAGCACAACGTTTCATCTTCAGACGGAAGAACAGTCCGAGCGCACTATTCAGCTATTGAGGATATGCTCACGCTTGCGTTATAGACTTTGAAGGTTCGTGGGATCAGTTCTTGCCACTTGTGGAGTTTTCCTACAACAACAACTACAAGTCGAGCATTTATATGGCTTCCTATGAGGCATCATATGGGAAGCGGTACCGATCAACAGTTAGATGGTTCGAGCCGGGGGAGGCTCAGTTGCTAAGTACAAATTTGGTACAGGATGCCTTGGATAAGGTTAAGACTATTCAGGATTGACTTTGCACAGCTCAGTCCAGGCAGAAGAGTTATCCCGATCGTTGAGTTTGTGATGTTGCATTCATGGTCGGAGAAAAATTATTGCTACGGGTTTCATCCATCAAGAGTGTGATGAGGTTCGGGAAGAAGAACAAGTTGAGCCCTAGGTACATCAGACCCTTTGAGATTCTTGAGAGAATAGGTGATGTGGCTTACATGCTCGCATTGCCACCTAGTTCAGTAGTTCATCCAGTGTTCCACGTGTCCATGATTCGGAAGTATCACGGTGATCTATCCCATGTGTTAGATTTCAGCTTAGTCCAATAGGACAAGTATTTGACTTACGAGGATGAGTCGGTGGCTATTGTAGCCCAGCAGGTTCGACAGTTGAGGTATAAGAGTTATCCTTCAGTTCGAGTGCATTGGACATTCAGTCAGTCGAGGCACCTACTTGGGAGTCCGAGTCACATATGAAGAGTAGATATCCATACCTTTTCACCAGCCCACGTACTTTTCTTTGTCCGTTCTAGGAGGAAAGTTTGTTTTAGAGGTGTAGATTCTGATGCCCCAATAGCTCATCTAAAGTTTAAGAACCTAATTATGTGTTTCGAAGCCTCCAATAGCTTCCTTAAGCCTTTCTCGATTTGCGCGCACAGTTCGGGTACTTTCCGGAAGGCTTTTATGTTTAAAACTAATAAAAAATGAAATTTTGCCTTAAAAATTTACTTTAATTGACTTCGGTCAACATTTTGAGCAAATGGATCTGGATCTGTATTTTGATGGCTCCAGTGGGTCCGTATCGTTATTTTGGACCTGGGCGTATTCCTGGAATAAAATTCGGAGGTCCCTAGCTCGAGTTATTGATTTTTGGTATAAATGGAAAGTCTAAAGGTTTAATAATTTTAAAGAATCGACCGATGTTTGAATTTGTTGATACCAGGTCCGTTTTGGTTTCGTAACCCGGTATAGGTTCATTACTATATTTATGACTTGTCTGTCAAATTAGATGAGAAATAGAGTTGGTTTAACGTGATTTCAGACACTCGGTTATTCAAATAGAAGTTCTAAAGTTTCTTAAAAACTTCTTTTGATTTTGGCGTCCGATTCATAGCTCTAGATATTATTTTTGCAATTTGATCGCGCGAGCAAGTTCGTATGATGATTTTAGACTAGTGTGCATGTTTGGTTTGGAGACCCGAGGGTTCAGGTGAGTTTCGGATATCTTACTGACCATTTGAACTTAAGGAAAAATGTTGGTTTTTGCTTCTGCTGGTTTTTGGTTTCTTCTTCTTCGCGATGATGAAGAATGTCCCGCGATCACTAATCGTTATTCGGGATAGGGGAATGGATAGTTTTTCGTGAATGCAGGGCATGGTCGCGAACGCGAAGAAGGCCTGACGCCTAGTGATTTAAAGGTTTCAAAAATGGGATCTAGCCCATTTTTCATAAACTTTCCATTAGAGATCGGCCTAGAGGCGATTTTGAAGGGTAAACTCAACATCAATACATAGGTTTTTACACTTTAATCATTGTATTTCATTTCTAACATCACCCATTAATTTCTAGCTCTAATTTTTGTTCTTCCATGGTAGAAAACTAGGGATTTAGGAATTGGGTTTTTTGTTAATTAGGGATTTAGACCTCAAATTGAGGTCTGATTCCAAAACAAATTGCATAATCATGCTCGGGGGTTAATCGGTAAATGGCTTTTGGTCCGAACCTCGGGTTTTGACTAAGCGGGCCCGAGGTCGATTTTTGACTTTTTCGGGGAAAGTTTCGAAATTCTAAATGGTGTGATCAAATTGATTCCTTTAGCAATATTTGATATATTTGAGTCAATTGTGGTTAGATACGAGTTTTTTGGAGGCGGATTCTAGGGGAAAGGCCCCGGTAGAGCTTTGAATTGGTCTTTGGAGCGAGGTAAGTGTTGTGGTTAACCTTGACTTGAGGGATTATGACTTGTTTACCTATTTGCTACATGTTTAGATATTTTGTACAACATATATGTGAGGTGACGAGTACTTATGCGTTGTTGTCGGGTCAAAGAATGTGATGGAACTTGTCTTCTGCAATTTATTTCTTTCTTTGATCATGATATCCATGCTACTCTAGTTAATTATCAAATTTATCATTCGCATTTATAAGCTATTTGAGATATTCGAGTATTGATTTTCTGAAGTTGAGGATGGTATTGTGAAAACATTGTTCATGTGAAGCTTGTTCTTGCTTATTATGTTTCCCTCTTATTTATGTTCACTGTTATATGGTAAGGGGGAATGTTAATGCATGAAGGGTGATGTCGTGTTGTATCTATTGATTATGATGGAAGTGAGAGTAAAAGCATGAAGGGTGATCCCGTACCATATCTGTTGATTATAATGAAAGTGAGAGTAAAAGCACGAAGGGTGATGTTGTGCCGATATTATATTTTCACAGTGAGGTTGAGATTAAAAGCTCGAAGGGTGATTGTTTACCTCGAAAAATGGTGTTAACAATTAAATATGATTTGTTGTTCTAAAAATATGTGATTTATTTCAATACTAGTAAATAAGCAAGAAATACTAGGCTGAGCAAGAAGAATTTGATAACCAAACCAATGTTACTCAAGGAATTGGGACCTCAAGCTGACAGTCTCTGGGGTATCGGGGTTGGCTAATGGTAATAAAGTATGACCAATAAATGAAGAACAATAAAGCTGAAGAATACTCTTGAGCACAGGAAATGAGAAAAGAAGAGTAGAATGTTCTATTGCAGTGACTGATGATCTTTATAAAATGATTGGAGTCCCTTTTATATAGGAGGGGAAAATACATTTCTATTTACAATAAAAAATGTTATTGGCACAGCTGTATAACCGCCTAGTACGGATTTGTGCGAACCAATCCTGAGATTTACACCTTGACATATATGCCCTTGAGAAGTTCCCGCTTTTTCTTGACTGTCATCGATTTTGCACTGCCTCGCGGTAGGCCGTGTTGGACCTTCGATGTGCTCTGTCGAAGTATGCCTTTTGAGGACAGGATTGAACTTTACTTGGAGCCTTCCGAGCCCGGGCTCGGAACGCAACTGAGACTTTGAAATTGGATTCCTCCAATTTCGACATTATACAGATAGTCCCGCGTTTCTTACAATGAATTGATAAGAAACGAACTTGAATTCCCGAAGTCCTACACGATGATATCATTCCAGTGACGTAGGCGTTGAAATGACTGAAGCGTCATGTCTGTTCTCTTCCCCAAAAGCATTGAGTGCACGTCATAGCCGGTCAGCCATAAGTATCAATGAACAGTCGCCGCCTTCCTCTATATATACCCGCTTTTGTTTCTTATTAGGAACTTTACCATTTGCAACACCTACTATCGTCTATAAGATTCCCTTTCTCCACCAACTCTTCCGCCATATTAACTCAGAACCTTGCCGGTGTATTCATTTCTTCCTTTTTTTTCTAAAGAAATTATGGCAAAAACTTCTAAATCCCTTCCTCAAAAAGAAGGAACCTCGACTTCTACTTCCCGTCCGGCCGGTGGTAACCCGCCGGAGCTTATGAGATCGTACCAAGCAATTTTTCTTTGAAGAAGGACATTACAATAGAGAACCCCCTGATGTCCCCGAACGTCGAGAACACACGTCGAGGTACATAAGATCAATTGAGGAAGGACACCTCGAAGATGTAAGGAGAGAATGTAAATGGGGAAAGGAGTTCGTTCTGCAAATACCTTCTCGAGATGAGGATATTACGACCTATGTAGAGGGGTTCCTGAGTGTGTATACATACCCCTTTACGCTGGATCCCCTCGACCCGCTTGTGCTCGAATTCTTCCAAAAGTAACAAGTTACACTAGGCCAGATTCATTCGTCCTTCTAGCATATCATATAAATGATGAGGTTCTTCACCGAAAAGTTCGTGATCGAGTTCACCCTCAGCCACCTAATCCGATTGTATCGACCTCAACATTTTCGAAGTTTAATCAAACTCCCACACCGATTTACCAAGTCCTTCTTTGCTAGTAACGATTAAGTCAGGGATTGAGGTTGGGTGAGCCAGTTCATCTGGGTGAGGACCGTTGACATTATTCCCAATGAGTTCCTGTCGTTCCCCGAGAAATGGACTTGGAACGTGGGTAAAATACTCTGCTCTATTTCTTTTGCATATTATTTGCCAAACTTCGCATAATTGTTTCTTCTGTACTTCCACAACGGCCCCATGGATGCCTAGTGCAATCCTCAACCTCGAGGATTGGGCTCACAAAATTGTTGCCACTTCATCATACGACAAACGCAAGTGGAAGGATTTGTCGAAGGGCAGATGGGAAGCGAAACACCACGGTATGTGTTACAATATTTCTTCCCTAAATAACAACACCTTTCTTCATGTGACCTAATTCAACTATCGCAGGTATTGGCGATTTCTCCGAGATGAGGCCGCCCTCTCTCGGGGAGGAAGAGGGATCTTCAGCCCCCAAGCCAAATAAGGACAACGATATAAAAAGGTCCTCGAAGAACGAGGACACCCAAAGCGAAGCAAAACCAGTTCGGGGACGCAAGAAGAATGTTGTCATCAACGAGGATTTTGACTTTGTCTGCCGGTCTATAGGCGATGATGACGACGAGGTGGAGGGTTCGACGTTGGTGACTCGAACAAGAAAGTCTTCCGATGTTGTTAGGCCCGCTGAAACCAAAGCCCCTATCCTCGAAAGAGGAATTCAAAAAGAGAAAAGGGATGAAGGCCCTTCATCACCTGGCTTGGTGACTGCTTCTAAGACTTCAGGAAACACTACGAAGGGAGAAGGCTTTGAAGCGTCCCTGCCCGATAAGAGCGCCTCGAGTGATCTCCCTAAGGCCGTGACAACAGGTCATTCACCATCATTTCTAGTTTTCTCCGAAATTACCATAAGGGACGCTCGAAACCTGAAGACGCCCGAGTTAGGCAGAGTCCCGAGTGAAAACGGCCCCTTCCAGGGTTGCTTTACTGGGGTCGATGAGGCCGAACCAGTGGATGCAAACTCAATCTTCTAGGAGGCTCCACGACTTTGCTCGATTATAAGTTTTTAATAGCACTATAATTTTTCCAACTTCATACTTTCTTCTTTTGTCTAATCGATCTTTCCTTTCTTTAGGCCTTTGACAAATTTAAGATTGAGCTATGTTACTGTGAGGCCGAAATGCGTAGATCCTCGAACGGGAGAAATCCCTCAGGCTTCTTTGTGACATGAAGGAAAAGGAATTGAGGCATCTTCGATCGCAATTGACCACAACTCGGAAATACGAGGTCGAGCTAGAGAAGTAGGTAACCTTAGTTATCAAAAAATAAGGACTCCCTCTCATGTCTTCGAAGGCTAGCACTTCGATGTCTCAGTTGCAGCAAAAGGTTGAGATGTTGGAACGCCTTTGGGGTGAGGT
Source organism: Nicotiana undulata (assembly GCA_005239495.1). Lineage (NCBI taxonomy): Eukaryota > Viridiplantae > Streptophyta > Magnoliopsida > Solanales > Solanaceae > Nicotiana > Nicotiana undulata. Next base: position 44,592 of record ML259564.1, on the reverse strand, counting down.
CGACCATGTTAACTATGAGTTCAATGAATGGAAGGCACAAATGGGCATCCTTGGTGCGGCCAAAAAAGATGCATTGGCGAAGGTATCCGCTCTTGAAATTCAACTTCGGAATGCTCAAGAGAGCAATTCGATTCAGGAGGGAAGGATAGCTAAGCTCGAGGATGGCCTCATGAAGGCCAAGTTCGATGTTGAGAATGCCCGGACTGAAGCTAAAGAAATACAATCCAAGGCCGACAAGACGGTTGCAATTTATTTGAAGGATGTCATTGATGCTCAGATGGAATTGAGAGGGTCCTCCGACCGGGATAAAATAAGTAACAATTATGTCATCTGCCTATCCAAAAGGGAAACTCTCGAGGAGATCCATGCTAAGGGCTTTGATCTCTCCGAGGAGATAGAGCAAGCCAAGGCAGACGAGGATGATGCCAAATTCGTTCTCTCCTCCTCCGATGAAGTTGATGTTGAATACGATGATGGGGAGGCTGACGAGAAGGCTTCCAGGGAAGAGGTTGGTCCCTATGGGGTTGACGGAGACAAAGTCCCTGAGGTAGAAAAGACTTCCGAAAATCAGATTGTCGAAGGTCAAGGTTCCGAGGGTAAAGTAGTTCACGTGGGTGCTGCCTCCGAGCAGGCGACCCCGACAATAGATTAGGCCTCCTTTGATTTCTTTGTAAGGGCTTCATGTGGGATTTTTGTAAACATATTTTTGTACCCTCATCATAAATATAAAAAATCTTTTGTTTCATCTGTGTGTAATTTCCATCTTTCCTTTACCTTTGAGATTTGATCTTCTTAACGATCAGTCTGATGTATTGGAGTTAGAATATGAAACCCTTAGGTTTTTGTGCTTTGATCGATGATCGACAGTAGATGACCACTTAAGGTTCGATCTTCGAGCTAAGCTTTGGCTTGAGGCTTTTGAGTCCGAACTGGGTAAGGTCTCGAGCATGGTGTGCGTTTGCCTTTAAGTTCTTTAGGTATCGGCCCTTAGGCTATTTTATGTTGGCCATTAAGCTCTTTATATTGGCCCTTAGGATCTTTAGGTTGGCCCTTAGGCTCTTACAGATCGGCCCTTAGGCTCTTACAAACCGTCCCTTAGGATCTTTTTAGATTGGGTCAATTCGACCTCAAAATGGCTACAATTTTCCGTCTTTTCGGCTAAAGACTTGTAAACAAATTTGATATGCCTTGGCATGTTTTTATATTCGTTCGACTTTTTGGCGGTTCGATTGTTTGGAACCTCTTTTGCAAGTGGATGTGAAACGATAGTTGAATACCCCTTGTGGTTTTCTCGAAAGCTGACGTTTTCGAAGCCTTCACATTGTTCGGGGCTGATTTTATCGAAGCCCTTTTGCTTATGCTGAGGTTAGCCTGATTTAACCGGTTTTTGAAGTTTTTGAAGGCATTTTGTTTATGGTCGAAGTCCAACATCTCCGAGCCGCATTATTTCGGCCGTAGCATTTATATATGATCGTAGTCTTTATATGGTCGTAGCATTTTTATATGACCGTAGTCTTTTATATGGTCGCAACCTTTAATCCCGAGTTAGATTTCCTTCCCCTTGATATCGAGGGGATGCCTTTTTACGGTCTTATAAGTTCGTGTATGCCTCATTGAGGTCTTACAAGTTCGAGTTTGTCTCATTGAGGTCTTATAGGCTCGAGTTTTTGATGGCTCGATATGTTGACTATCGATGACAGTCCCCAAGTATTCGAGTATATTTGACCCTTGAGCCGTTAAATGTGAAAATAATAGACTTCTTTGAGGCATAAAGTGTTTTGATATAATTATAATGCTTCTTTGAGTAATCGATACATGTGTACATGTTTTTGCCATCAGGGGCTCGACTATTCTATATGGACATGGTTCATTTGACCGTTTGGCCCATTACAACATTCACCTATCGTGGTCTTCCTTGGCATGGCTTGTTTTCTTCGAAAATTTAACCTCGAGGGTGATGCCCCCCATTATTTGAGGTTGATAGAAAAGAATCCTTGAATACTTGTTTAGTTTTACTTAGGTAGCATATATGTGTTTCCTCGTTAAAAACCTTGCCGGTAAAATCCATTAGGGATAAACCCGATCTAAGGGAAAAAGAGTGCAACACATGCTTTAAAACCCAAGGTCTTTAAGTTGAAGGGTGCTTTGATATCTCCAATCGAACACCTGTAAGGAGTTAGTGTAAAATATAAATGAAAAAGGGAGAATGTTGTACCTCAGAAATAGTAACGTTTGAGCAATTATATATTACAATTGTTTGGTAGTTGTTCGCCTTCCATTATGCCGATTTTGTAGGATCCTTTGCCTACGACTCCGAGGACACGGTACGGTCTTTCCCAATTAGGGCCTCGTTTTCCTTCATTTGGGTTTCGAGTATTGAGGGTGACTTTCCTTAGAACTAAGTCCCCGACTCTGAAGTAACGGAGGTTCATTCGTCTGTTGTAGTACCTTTCGATCCTTTGTTTTTGAGCGCCATTCAGACTAATGTGGCCTCACGCTTTTCATCTAATAGCTCGAGGGAGGTGTTAATGGCCTAGTTGTTTGAGTCCTCGGTAGTATGTTGAAATCTGATGCTCGGTTCCCCGACCTTGGCTGGGATCAATGCCTCGGACTCGTATACCAAAGAAAACAGGGTCTCCCCTGTGCTCGACTTCAAAGTTATTCGATATGCCCATAGTACTTCATGCATCACTTTTCTCCATTTCCCCTTCGCATCATCTGGTATGTTCTTTAAATTTTTGATGATGGATTTGTTTGTGGACTCGCCTTGGCCATTTGCACTTGGGTGATACAACGTTGATAGGATCCTTTTGATTTTTATGGTCTTCGAAGAATTTTGTTACTTTGCTTCCAATGAACTTCTTCCCATTATCACATGTTATCTCGGAGGGAATCCCGAATCGGCATATGATGTGATCCCATATGAAGTCGTTGACTTCTTTTTCTCTTATCTTCTTGAAGGCTTACACTTCTAATCATTTTGAGAAGTAGTCGGTCATAAATAAGATAAATCTAGCTTTACCCGGTGCCGTAGTAGGGGGCCGACGATGTTTTCCCCCATTTCACGAATGGCCACGGGGATAGGACTGAGTGGAGTTGTTCTCCGGGCTGGTGGATCATTGGTGTGAACCTTTGACATTTGTCACACTTTCGAACAAACTCTTTTGTATGTTTTTCCATTGTCACACCCCAACCTCGGGGAGCCTGACCGACGCTCAACCGAATGGACCCGGTAGAACAAGCCTTTCAAGTGTATCCCACCCGACTCACTTATATTCAAACAAAGGAACACCTCATCGTTTATTAATTCGGGTAGAAGTTAAATTACATTAACATACATGCGTTACTAGATCAGTTTTCTTCTTATCCATTATACAATAATCAAACTTCCAACAACACATTTCAAACTATGATTAAGAGGAATAAGATTTCACATACAACGGGTCTTTACAACATTCCCGATATCCATACATGACCCACACAAACGTCTACGGAGCCTCTGTAGATACAAAAGACAAATACGAATATGCCGGTGACAAGGCCCCGCCTATACCTCAATATTTAGTAACTTTTACAAAAGAAGTACAACAAAAACTACACATGACCCCGGGAGGAAGCGGGGCTCACCAAGTTTGCTAGGAGGATAGAGAATGAGGGCACCACTATTGGCGATCAGCGCTATCTGCAATAGAACAACCTACACCCATTCAAAGATATAGTGCCCGCGGAAAAAGGGACGTTAACCATCGAATAGTACTAGTATGTATGAACAAACTCTACTCTAAGTAGAACAATCAACAAAGAAGCAGAAAGGAAGTCAAGGAAATAAAATAATGTAGCACAGAAACAGGAGGGACACAAGTAAGAGTCTCATGGTCTCATGGTTTCATATTTCGCCTTTCCATCTTTTCGGTTAACATTTCTTTTAGAGCCAGGTTCCAAAAAATTTCAACGCCACCGTCTCTTTCACACGGAGTCCGGTCTCTGCCCGACGGGCTAAGCCATCCCAAGTGAAACATCACCAACATCATGATATATATATGAATTCATATTTTCGATGTAAATGCCACCATGAGTACAACATGGAGTCCGATCTCGGCCCGATCGGCTAAGCCATATCACTTGAATCAGTGAGACATAACCAACATCATATTCTCGAAGCAAATACCACCATGTGTACCTCATGGAGTCCGATTTCGGCTCGATCGGCTATGCCATCTCACTTTGAGACATGACCGTATCAATTTCATTATTCAGTTCACGTTCCTTTTCACATCATTTATCACACAGTCCTTAGCACTTAGATATATTTTGCAATTTGTGTCACATTCCCCTCTTTTAACCGTTCCATAGCATAATACTTTATAGAAACGAGTACCAACCAGAGATGAATTTGTACACATAAACAGGGAGCATGATAATCACAATTCATATTGTCAAGTAGCATAGTAACATAGTAAACAACTTAGAACAACTTGGGAAAAAGAATTTTCCAACTTAGCACATTGAGACAATTAATTTTCACAGAATCAAGTGAGGAACTCATACCACATGCCCGGACACTGAGGAGATGATTCTACAAAGATTAAAGTTAGCCATACATACCTCAACTGGGTCTTATCCTTAATTTCTACAATGGTTTTCCAGAATCCTTTAGCCCCTTTCAACCTATTTTACAGAATAACACAATCAAATCTTAATTAGGAATTTGACTATATACATAGCTCATTTGAGCATTACACTGTCACGACCCCAAATCATAAACCGGTCGTAAAAGTATATACAATTTCTGAATTTTTAACCAAAACACGCAAGCTAAACAGTCTACAGCCCACCCCAAGATCTGGAGCCAACATGTCATGAGCATCTAAGAATACTACCAAGAATACTACTGTCATAATACATAAATCTCGGAACAGGGAAACAAATACAAAACAAGGAAGGGAAGCAGAGATGCAGTGGATGCTGACAGCTACCTCGATGTCCCGACTCCGGCTTTGTGCGTAATAAGATGGCTAACGCTCGGTACCAACACCTGAATCTGCACATAGAGGTGCAAGGATGAATGATGAGGACGCCAACTTAGTAGTAATGAAAATAAATCAGGTCTTGAGTAGTAAGAAAACACACATGATCAAATCATCAAGTCACAATAAACAGTCTTTCTTTCCAGTAGTGTATACATTAAATCAGTACGCTTTAAAATCTAATTTCAGTAAAACTCCTTCGAAAAAGATATGGTTTCCAGTAAATTCAGTAAAATACCCAAAAAGTATTAATTTTAAGATGAAATGAATTACAAATAGTCACTCAGATAAAACAAGTATCATAGACCGCCCCTCGGGCAAAACATCACTTAAAATCAGTCACACAGCACCTCACAATCACTCAATATCAGTCACTCAGCACCTCACTGTCACTCATGCCTCCCAATTATACGACACTCGGAACTCGTCACTCGCACTCAGTAGGTACCTGCACCCACTGAGAGTGTACAGACTCTGGAGGGGATCCTACATCCCAATCGCTATATTGATGCGATATGCAGCCCTATCCAATCTCTCTCGCTGCGGCGTGCAGCCCGATCCAATCTCTCTCGCTGCGGCGTGCAGCCTGATCCAATTTCTCCTGCTACGACGTGCAACCTGATCAAATCTCTCTTGCTGCGGCGTGTAACCCGATCCAATCTCTCTCGCTGCGGCGTGTAGTCCGATCCATATATAAACATATTGCTGCTGCATGCAGCCCGATCCATATATACATATATTGCCGCAGCGTGCAACCTATTCCATATATATACTCCTCACAATATATAGGCTCTCGACCTCACTAAGTCAAAAACCTCTCAAAAAGCCACTCGGGCTACCAGTAAAACGGGGTACTCGACCCAAAATATCACTTTTATGCATCAAAGTAGTATAATGAGACTGAGTTCGAAATTAGTTAAGCATAATATGGCTGAGTGTAAATCATAAATTACCATATTGAGAAAAGACAATAAACAACCCAAAGGGTTTAAACAGGTCGGCACGAGGCCCCAAACATGGCTTACGGCCAAAATATATCAAAAGCATGAAAATGCTATTATCACGTGGTTTAGAAACAATTATGCAACTCAATAGTTGCCTCGGGAAGAACCAAATTAAATTCCCCATTAGTGCACGCCACACACTAGTCATCCAGCGTGTACGTCACTCCAAAACAGTAAAAAGATGCTAAGTCCGGGGTTTCATACTCTCAGGACAAGATTTAAAGTCATTACTTACCTCAAACCAGCCTGAAAAGCTACCCCGCAATACTCTTGCCCTCGAATCGGCTCCCAAATGCTCTGAGTCTATCAAAATCAGAGTTATAACATCAAATTATGCTAGGAAAACGAAACCCAATCAAAAACTATCAAATTTAGGCACAATTCACGAAATTGATTAAACCCGACCTCGGGGCCCACATCTCGGAACTCGATAAAATTTATACCATAATGATCCTCATCCTCCCACGAGTCTATACATATCAAGAACACTAAAATCAGAGTCCAAATGGCCCTCCAATCCTCATTTAAAGGTCTTTTAATCTCAAGCCCTAATTACCCCTTTTTGCACTGAGTTTCCTTAAGTTTTCACTACTAATTAGGCCTTTAATCACATATAAGCGAGTTTAGAGTCAAAACATCTTACCTCAATGAAGAACTATTGATTTCCCTCTTTCAAAACCATCCGTGAGCTTCAAACCCGTGTGAGAATGGAGGAAAGAAGACCAAAATTCGCTAAGTCCAACTTATATACTTTCTGCCCAGCTATTTCGCACCTGCGATCCTAAAGCTCACACCTCCGGACCGCTTCTGCGGTCAAAATACCGCACCTGCGATTTTTCATTAAAGGTTCCAATCTCGCATCTGCGGACCAGGTGTCGCCCCTGCGATCCCGCAGATGTGTCAAATCAACCACTTATGCGGTTCTTCCCCCAAGGGTCTCAAACCATACCTGTGACCTCCCTTGCCGCTTCTGCAGCTCGCACCTGCAGTCCATAATCTGCAGGTGCGGAAATGTCAGCAACAACAACTTCAGTAGAAGAAATGACTTCCAAACTCCCCATTGATCACTCAAAAGCATCCCAAGGCCCTTGGGACCCCAACCAAACATACCAACACATCCCATAACCCCATTCAAACTTAGTCGATCCTTCGAAACACCAAAAACAACGCAAAAACACCAAAATCACATAGAATTCAAGCCTATGAACTTTGAAATTCCTAAGTTCCACCAACGATGCTGAAACCATCTAAAACACCTTCGATTGACCTTAAATTTTGCACACATATCCAAAATGACATTACGGACCTGCTCCAACTTCCGGAATTTCATTCCAATCCCGATAGCCTATTTTCCACCGCCGACCGGAAATTGCCAAAAGCTTACTTCCGCCAATTCAAGCCAAATTCTACGCCGTACATCAAAATTACATTCCGAACACACTCCTAAGTCCCAAATCACCTAACGAAGCTATCCGAGCCATAAAATCCACATTCCGAGATCGTTTACTAATACGTCAACTCCTAGTTGACTTTTTCAATCATAAGGCTACTTTGAGAGACTAAGTGTCTCAATTCTCATTACAACCACTCCGAACCCGAATCACCCCACTCCAACACATCATGAATAACTAAACAATGCATAACAAGGCAGACCGGGTCGTTACATTCTCCCCCACTTAAACATATGTTCGTCCTCGAACGTGCCTAGAGTTGTTCCAAACACCACCAAAATTTTCGTGTAACCTACCATGCACACATTCTCAGGTGATCCCATGTCACCCTACCCCATATAGGTCCAATAGCACCACACAATTGAAATTTCGAAATCCAATCCTGACCCATAAACCTTAGAACCAAGTTTCAACTTCTGAAATAATTTACAAGATCAAATTTCTGCGACTATAAGCTGAAATTGTCTGAACACGCTGTATCAAGCCATATCCGTAACCCAAGATGTAATCACATAATATACCACATGACTCAACACTCATAGCGATTACTCCCAGTCATAATAGCTGCTCATAACAATGCATTACCGGTAAATAACCTCTTACCAATCAAAGCCTCGCTTTAACGCTTTCATATGGTGCAGATGATGAAAGAAACCCGTAGAAACTAGCAACCATTTGTCCGATCAGCATCAATACCATCCAGAGCCATAACTTGTGCAACTCGTACACTACATAACAACGTCCCAATAGCTCAATTCATAAAATAATGAAGACTCACACGAGAGGACTATCCTGCCACTAACACCTACCATTACCACATCATGCTAAAAGCCTGGTACACATCGTGAGACCATATCACGCGAATCTGACACCAAGGATCATACCTCTACTTAACTCCGCTACAAAGCATGATCCCATCCAACCGCTGGACCACATGAAATACTCCAAGCCATTTTCTCAAAATCAATAACCATACAAAATTCGACATCAAGTACTCAAAGTGCATTACTATAACCACGGGGAAATCAGATGATACCATGCCACCCGAACCAGAAAGAACATAACCAGTGCGTCTCCATCCCGCAATACCCAATTACTTACTTTACTCAAATATCGCTATAAAGCCGAAATTAAATTCGCACCATATGTGCATATAACCACCAATCACAACTCCTCGAAACATCGAAAGGCCACTCATAAATCACTCCAAAACACGAATAAGCTCAATGAAAATCGAATGGTGCATCCCTCAACAATGGCAAATCGGGGTCAACAATCCTGACTCGGTGCAGAACACATACCGATATTGGCCTACCAATAACTCTATGTCAACTCTGGTCACCCCGAACATGTAGATAACTCTCCGAAAGTTTATAATGACTGAATCATGGCATATACTAACACCTGAGTAGCTTTTCTCGCATCCTCATAGTCCACAACCACAAAACAATCTGCTTATTAGAACTCTTAGTCTCAAGGTCGATGAAGCGCACAAATTACTATATCTAATCCCAATTCCACCACTCGAATATATTACATGCCCCCAATACTCAATCATTCCACGAGGGATACCCCCATAATTCCTCGGTGTCACCAAGAAACCTTGAATATCAGCAGTCGATCTAGCAAAAGAGCATTGTAACATCAATGAAGCACCCTTAGTCTAACACATTGCCCTAAACACATTATCATTTCTGAATGTATACCCCAATCCAGTCACACCAATTAGTGATATAATCTACCTTGTCATCTAGAACTACTCGAACTGTCAAAGAATTTATGGCCTTCCTTCCATATCTGAAATGCAACCTCACACATGAAAATCTCAACCTTACACAATAAGCCGCCTACAACATGCCCTCATATGACAAATAGAGGAACTTTATAATTCCTTCCGAGCCATAAGCAATTGCGTACCCCACTAGCCAAGAACTTTCCATTGATCCCATCTAGAAGAAAAATCACTATACATCACATGGCCCTCACTCCAGAAGAAAATATACATCTCTAACCGTGGTAGAAACCATCAAGAACTCTCTGAATCCCATTGGTACAACACCAAACCGTCAGGACTGAAGCCTTCTAACTCAACCAAGCTACGCATGCCATCAAATCCCAAGAGGACTTCCAACAAACACCTGTAACAACTCATTACTTCATAACAGCCACAGAACTAATCATATCCCTTATCATGCTGATCCGACCTACTACCAAGTTGTCCTATTTATTAAAGTTCCTTACGACTCACCTTCGAATTGATGCTTCATCCTCCATAATACCGCAACTCTCAATCCAGACTCACCACACGAAACCCGAGTATAAAATATACCTTCTAAGACTCATAAGCCGCCAAATACTCTCTCAAATATCCCCACAAGCACTACATTAGAAATACTTATCCTGAAGAGACTTCCTGCGAATTTAAATTCATTACTTTCCCTTTCGTGATACTGATGGATAGAATCCATGATAATGTAAATACACCACAAGCGTTGACTCCTTCCATGTAAATCTCAGTTCCTAGGCAAACACATCTCTTGAAGATTCCCAGTTGTTACGTATAACCTTGATTCCATCAGAACCATTCTCGAGAGTCTTCCACTCTACGCAAATCACAATTACACTGACCAAGTAACCAGAACGACCTGACCTCGCTTGCAAATCACATACTAATAAAGTAATCCACACAGTTGAAGCAACTGGAAACTCATACAATGCACACACTACACTTTCAAGTACAACTCAATCATTCAATAAATTCCATTATCCGTAAAGTACATTACAACCTGTATCGAAGAAATTCCATTACTCGAGTCATTCCCAAATTCCACATCTGCATGTCATAACTGACAACATACCACGAACCGAAACCAATACATCACATAATCGTGTAATCAAATTATCATTAGCGAACTCCCCCACTTGGCTCAAACCCAAAGATCAAGACAAACAATAACTCACAATGCCTATACACTATCACGGCCACCATACTGTGGTGAGGTTCAACTAAATCCTCCATAAACTCATATGACCCAAACTATCTAACCCTCAATTCGTATGCAAATCATGCATTCACCATTGTAATGTTCATGCCAACTCCCACAAGCAATCTAACTCAAATTGCAACATACATCATTTAGTGGTAGAAGAGAACTTACTACAGATCAACATAAGCATCACACCTCAGACAACCCGCAGGATATACCCCTGCCTTCTTAGCCTCAAAATGATATCCCTCTAAGCTATCACGCAATCACTATACCTTCCTGCATTAAAACACAACCAATTCATATCCTCGAGGAATCAAGATACACGGTATAAGAACTTGAAGCCGATGGCAAAACTAACACTGGAGTTGGGGTCCAAGAAATCTTGATATTTTGGAAGCTCTACCCCACTCTCGTTTGACCATGTGGATACCCTCCCTGGACACCATGTGTCCCAAGAATGCTACTAAATTGAGCCAAGATTCACACTTGGAGAACTTTGCATGGAGCTTCTCCTCCCTAAATCCTTATAACTCTATCCCCATTGCTGAGTATGCTACCCCTGGTTACGTGAGTACGTCAGGATGCCATCAATGAATACAATAAAAGGAGTTACAACACGACTGAATATATCTTCAATCAAATAGCATTGGTCAGCCCAAAAGACATCACCAGGAGCTCAGAACACAACAAGAAAATCCACTCCACTCCACAACTACGCTACATGAGAGGTCCTTCACTACACTCACAACTCGAGGAAATATTCTAACTTAAGACTCAAGTCAATTACTCAATGGTTCTTGCTATATCTCCCGGAAATTCATTCTTGTCACAATAGAACAGCCTGAACACATCTAACCATCAAATCACACTCACCACGTAGTCATCTAGTCACCAAATCCTAGCAATAAGAACACAAATGGACATATAAGTCCCCAAATGCACGTGCTGGCACAAATATAATCTCAACACTCAAGCCACATACAAAAATTCGGCCTCAAGTTCTGCAAACTGGTCCATTATCAATATGCTAAAATCACATCTCACCCATGGAAATCACAAGTCGTCGATGCACAATTGATACCGAGCGCTCACGTGCGCATTCGAATACGTGAAATGAATTCAAAGAGTTACGTTTTTGGCTTAATAAATGGATTCGCACGACAAGAATTCAAGAATGTGAGATTTTTCCTAAGGGTTCTACAGCCTGTCAAAGATAAGTACAGACGTCTCTGTACCGATCCGAATGACTCTACTAAACCTGCTAATGACCGTTGAGTCCTATGTAACCTAGTGCTCTAATACCAACTTGTCACAACCCCAAATCATAAACCGGCCATGATGGCGCCTATGGGTGGAACAAGGTTAGCCAAAAATTACATATATACATTTTTCTTTTCAAAATTCCTCAAAGCATTTTCAATATTTCGTAAAAGTATATACAATTTCTGAATTTTTAAGCAAAACCCGCAAGCTAAAAAGTTTAAAGCCCTCCCTAAGATCTAGAGCAAACAGGTCATGAGCATCTAAGAATACTACAAAGAATACTACTGTCTCAATACATAAATCTCGGAACAGGGAAACTAATACAAAACAAGGAAGGGAAGCAAAGATGTTGCGGACGCTGACAGCTACCTCGATGTCCCGACTCCGGCTCCGTGCGTAATAAGATGGCATACGCTCGGTACCAACACCTGAATCTGCACACAGAGGTGCAGGGAGTAATGATGAGTACGCCAACTCAGTAGTAATGAAAATAAATCAGGTCTTGAGCAGTAAGAAAACACACATGATCAAATCATCAAGTCACTACAAACAGGCTTTCTTTCCAACAATATATACATTAAATTAGTACGCTTTAAAAACCAATTTCAGTAAAAACGCCTTTGAAAACAATACAGTTTCTAGTAAATTCAGTAAAATACCCAAAAATATTAGTTTTAATATTAAATAAATCATAAAAAGTCACTTAGGTAAAACAAGTATCATAGACCGCCCCTCGGGCAAAACATCACTGAGAATCAGTCAATCAGCACCTCACAATCACTCAATATCATTCACTCAGCACCTCAATGTCACTCATGCTTCCCAATCACTCGGCACTCGCACTCAGTAGGTACCTGCGCTCATTGGGGGTGTATAGACTTGGGAGGGGCTCCTACAGCCCAAGCGCTATATTGCTGCAGCGTGCTGCCCTATCCAATCTCTCTCACTATGGCGTGCAGCTCGATCCAATCTCTCTCGTTGCGGAATGCATCCAAATCCAATCTCTCTCATTGCGGCATGCATCCCGATCTAATCTCTCTCGCTGCGACGTGCAGCCCGATCCATATATACATATATTCATGCGGTGTGTAGCCCGATCCATATATACATATACTGTTGCGGCATGCAGCCTGATCCATATATACATATATTGTTGCGGCGTGCAAGCCGATCCATATATACATATATTTCTGCATCGTGCATCGCTATCCATATATATACTCCTCACAATATATAGGATCTCAGCCTCACTCAGTCAAAAACCTCTCAAAAATCCACTTGGGCTATTAGTAAAACGGGGTACTCGACCCAAAATATCATTTTTATGCATTAAAGTAGTATAATGAGACGGAGTTCGAAATTAGTAAAGCATAATATGGATGAGTGTAAATCATAAATTTTCATAGTGAGGAAAGTCAGTAAACATCCCCTAAGGGGTATAAAAAGGTCGGCACGAGGCCTTAAACATGGCTTACAACCCAAATATATCAAAAGCATGAAAATTCTATTTATCACGTGGTTTAAAAACAATTACGCAACTCAATAGTTGCCTCGGGAAGAACCAAATTAAAATTCCCCATTAGTGCACGCCACACACTCGTCATCTAGTGTGTACGTCACTCCAAAACAGTGAAAAGATGCTAAGTCCGGGGTTTCATACCCTCAGGACAAGATTTAAAGTCATTACTTACCTCAATCCAGCCCGAAAAGCTACTCCGCAATTCGCTTGCCCCTCGAATCGGCTCCCAAATGCTCCGAATCTATCAAAATCAGAGTTACAAGATCAAATTATGCTAGGGAAACGAAACCCAATTGAAAACTATCAAATTTAGGCAAAATTCCCGAAATTGGCCAAACCCGACCCCCGGGCACACGTCTCGGAACTTGATAAAATTTATACCATAATGATCCTCATCCTCCCACAAGTCTATACATATCAAGAACACTTAAATCGGAGTTCAAATGACCTCTAAAATCCCCATTTAAAGGTTTCTCAATCTCAAGCCCTAATTACCCTATTTTGCATTGATTTTCCTTATGTTTTCACTACTAATTAGGCCTTTAATCACATATAAACAAGTTTAGAGTCCATAAATCTTACCTCAATGAAGAAGTATTGATTTCCCTCTTTCAAAACCCTCCAAGAGCTTCAAACCCGTGTGAGAATGGAGGAAAGTAGACCAAAATTCACTAAGTCCAACTTATATACTTTCTGCAGGCATTTCGCACATGCGGTCCTAAAGATCGCACCTGCGGACCGCTTCTGCGGTCAAAATACCGAACCTACGGTATTTCATTAAAGGTTCCAATCTCGCATCTGCGGACTAGGTGTCGCACTAGCGGTCCCGCAGATGCGTCCAATCAACCGCTTATGCGGTTCTTCCCCCAAGGGTCTCAATCCGCACTTGCGATCTCCCTTGCCGCTACTGCGGCTCGCACCTGCTGTCCAAAATCCGCAGGTGCGGAAATGATAGAAACAACTTCAGCAGCAAAACTGACCTTAAGACTCCCCATTGATCACTCAAAACCATACCATCCCATAACCTCATTACAACTTAGTTGAGCCTTCGAAACATCGAAAACAACGCAAAAATACCAAAATCACATCGAATTCAAGCCTATGAACTTTGAAATTCCTAAATTCCACCAACGATGCCAAAACCATCTAAAACACCTCCGATTGACCTGAAATTTTGCACACATATCCAAAACATTACGGACCTACTCCAACTTTCGGAATTCCATTCCAACCCCGATAGCATCTTTTCCACTTCCAACCAGAAATCGCCAAACACTAACTTCCGCCAAGTCAAGCCTAATTCAACACCGGAGATCAAAATTACATTCTGAACACACTCCTAAGTCCCAAATAACCTAACGAAGTTATCAGATCCATAAAATCCGCATTCCGAGGTTTTTTACGATTAAGTCAACTCCTAGTTGACTTTTCCAATCATAAGGCTACTTTGAGACACTAAGTTTCTCAATTCTCACTACAACCACTCCTAACCCGAACCACTCAACTACAACACATCATAAACAACTAAACAATGCATAGCAAGGAAGAAACATGAATAACAGTGCAAATTCTACAGAACGACCGATCAGGTCGTTACATACTCCTATCATTATAAATTTGCTAAGGCCCCATCCCCCATTCCTTCCTATTTTTACTTTTACTTACCCCCACATAGTTTAGAATTTCAAGCATGCAAGGTCCCTATCCTTATCCCCATAAACCATCCTACCTAGGGTCCATTTTAGCTATAACAATGGAATTTCAAGTTGGTGCAGTAGAAAGTTACCTCTTTGAGTGAAGAAAATTGAACCCTATTTAACCATTCCCAAGCCCTAGGCAGTGATTGTGGATCAATCTTGATGATAAGGGAATCTCTTCTCACACTAGGACCTCTCTCCCTCAATTTACAAAGTTAGAAAATAGTTTAAAGTGGTTGGGGAAGTGCCTTATATTGATTTGGGGTCGGATTTAAAATTAGAAATTTGGATGCCTCGACTCAACTATGCGGTCGCATATGCAACCGCAAAACGGAAATGCGGCTCGCAAACCTACCGTAGTTACGACATCAACTGGGGAAAAAAAGGAAACAAATTATCCGAGTATGCGGGCCCGCATACCTGTTCTGCGGTCGCATAATGCACCACAGAACTCCCCTCGCAAAACTCCAAGGAAAATATGCGATGGATTATGCGGCCCACATATCAAGTCTGCGATCGCATTTTGGGCCGCATAATCACCCTCAAATTGGCCAGCAATCTGAACCACTCTGCGGCCACTATGCGGTCTGCATAGTTGTTCTGCGACCGCATAGTGGACCGCATATTTGCACCTCTTTGCGAATTTTCTTCCTCTAAGTCCGTAGGTCTCTTTCAATCCGAAAAGTCCGAACCGCGGTTCGCAAGCTCGCCGCGAAGAATTTCTACAGCTTTAACGACATAGGAATCTACCTGGGCATCATTTTGGCTACGGATTTTACGAGTCCTTACATCTTCCCCCACTTAAAATCATTCGTCATCGAATGAGGGTGAAGGTTCACTTAGGCTCAATCATACCTTATGCCAACCTTTGTAATTAGGCATATCCACTTGCCAGAGAGCCCCCCTGAAATACATTCGGACAACTTCCATATGATCAGACAACACAATGGGCATAGAGCGACACAAACCGAGGCATCATAAAATGACGGATGGCTGGGGAAAGGGTGTATTTACACAAGCCGAACAAGTAATGCAAATATTTAGAGAAAACAACTTGATAGACGATTACTTGACTATTCGAACAAATGAGGGTACTTCTTTTTCATTTCATTCTCGGCTTCCCAGGTAGCTTCTTGGAGTTGTTGGTTCCGCCACAATACTTTCATCGATGCCATTTTCTTGTTTCTCAATTTCCGGACCTATCTATGAAGAATAGCAACTGGAACTTCTTCATATGACAATTCTTTGTTTACCTCGATGGTCTCTACCGGCACAATGGCAGACGGGTCTCCAACCACCTTCTTCAACATGGACACATGAAACACCGGGTGCACTAGTGACATCTCAGGGGGCAGCTCAAGTTTGTATGCTACATGTCCTATCCTTTGAATGATTCTATATGGCCCGACGTACCTCAGACTCAATTTCCCTTTTCTTCCAAACCGCATGACCCCCTTCAGGGGAGATACCTTCAAGAACACCCCAATCATCTTCCTAGAACTCCAAATCCCTGCGACGAACATCCAAATAGGATTTCTAACGCCTCTGAGCAGTTTTCAACCTCTCATTTATGACTTTAACCTTCTCCATAGCTTGATGCACAAGGTCGGGCCCTAATAGTTCGGCTTCTCCCACCTCAAACCATCTGATCGGCGACCTATATATCCTACCATACAAGGCGTCAACCGGCGCCATCTGAATACTAGCATGGAAGTTGTTGTTATAAGAAAATTCTATAAGCGGCAAGTGATCATCCCAGCTACCCTTGAAGTCAAGCATACAAGCACGCAACATGTCCTCAAGTGTCTGAATAGTCCACTCTGCCTGCCCATTAGTTTGCGGATGAAAAGCCATGCTGAGATTTACCTGCGTACCCAAACCTTGCTGAAACTTCTTCTAGAAATTTGATGTGAACTAGGCCTCTCGATCAGAGATGATGGAAACTGGAGTGCCATGGAGCCTGACTATTTCATTGATATATAACTGAGCATAGTGTTCCGCAGTGTCAGTGGATTTAACCAGCAGGAAGTGTTTTGATTTCATAAGCTGATCCACGATCACCCCAATTGAGTCAAACTTGCGCGGAGTACGGGGTAGTCCCACCACAAAGTCCATATTGATCATTTCCCATTTCCACGTCGGAATCTCTATAAGTTGTGCCAACCCATCGGGCCTTTGATGTTCGGCCTTCACTTGCTAACAATTCGGACACTTTTCCACAAAGTCCGCCACACCCCTCTTCATGCCATTCCACCAGTAAACATCCTTGATGTCGTGATACATTTTTGTAGAACTAGGATGTACGGAATATCTAGAATTATGAGCATCTACCATGATCCTCTCCCGAAGGTCATCCACATCCGGGACACACAACCGTATTTGGCATCGTAAGATACCGCCATCTCTACTAAGAGAAAATGTTGTGGTCCTATGATTATTAATTGCTTCCTTCAGCTGTAACAACATTGGATCATTGTATTGCTTTTCCTTGGCTTCTGCCACAAGCGATGATTCTTCCCTGTTATGAACTATGACACCCCCTTCGCCATACTCTGCAAACAAATTCCTAGATTGGCCAGCTGGTGAATTTCTCGGGCCAAGGGCCTTAGATATGCCTCCAAGTAGGCAAAGCTGCCCATAGATTTTTGACTAAGAGCGTCTGCCACCACATTAGGTTTCCCCGTATGATACAAGATATCCATGTCATAATCCTTGTGCAACTCAAGCCATCTTCTTTGCCTCAAGTTTAATTCCTTTTGTTTAAAAATATATTGAAAACTATTGTGATCTGTGAATACATCCACGTGGACCCCTGTAAATACCCATAAAATTTCTTAACTAAATAAGATGCCCGGGTAGGGACCCATGCTGTTATAACTGTAGGAATTCTTAAAAACTGACCTTTTTGAAGTAAAAGTACCCCGGGACTTGAAAGATAAAAGTTTCCAGAATTTTTGCGGATCTGCGGTCCACTATGCGATCGCAGATCAGGTATGCGGACCGGATAATGGTCGCATACCTGGACAGTTACTGTCCATTTTTAGGACAGCTATCTGGCCCAAGATGCGATCGCAATTTGGGAATGCGATCCGCATAGTTATCGCATTCTTGCACCTCCATTTTTGCGTAGGAGGTTATGTGATTGCATAACAGGTATGTGGACCGCATAGCGGTCGCATACCTGGGCAGTCAGTTTCCCATTTTGGCCTAGCCGAGGGCCATTTATGCGACAGGAATACGTACCGCATAGCAGGAATGTGATCGCATTCCTGACCGCATTCCCTGCTTCGGGGCTTCTAATTTGTAATTTTTAGACCCGACCCCCAGCCTAATAAAACCCCTACCCCTTTCATTTTAACGCCTATCTGACTAAAATAGAGAGAAGGGAGAGTGAGTTTAGTGAGATAAAGTCATCTTCTTCATCAAATCAGTCCACCACCTCTACTCAGGCCTGGAAATCTTCGAGTAATCGTGGTCTTCTTCACCATAAGAGGTAAAGTTCTCACCCTATTTCTTACTTAAATTCTCTGAATATAGCTAAAATGGGACACACATAGGTGGTTCTTGAAGATGAGAGTTGAGACCTTGCATGCATGTGATGAACTTACCATAACCTAGTAAAGGGAAGCAAGTTAGAGTAATCTTTCACTAAAAAGGGTTTAGTTAATCTAAGGGATCACATAGTGTTTGATAAAATGCGCAAATGAGTTCATGATTTATAATTCTAAGACTAAACATGTCATCTTGTAAATTAGATTGAAGGTGTTACAAGGTCCGGTGGTTTGAGAATATATATTAAAGGGAAATTCAGACTTGAGGTATGTATGGCTAACTTTAATCTTTGTAGAGTCGTCTCGTTAGTGTCCGAGCATTCGATACGTATTCCTGGTTGATTGTATTTGAATTAGATGTCCTATTGTGATGAGATGAAGGGTTCTATTCTATGAATTCCTTAGTTGATTTGCATGTCACTATGCTATGTGAGATTGTGAACTGTGATTCTTTGTACTTACTCTATCATGTACAAAACTCGTTATATGGTTGAATATCTCGGTATGAAAGGAAGTGCTACTAAATGAACGAAATGATAACGAAACCAATTGTTAAATGTATCAAAGTGCTAAAGGCTATGTAGCAAATGATGGAAAGGAAATGTGGATTGATTGAGTTAAGCTAAATGATTTTGGCATACCTTACATGACTCACTGTTTGGTAAAGGTTATTGTGCCCTTGATTTCACATGGTTGTTATGAATTTATACTCTTGATGATAGAAATCCTTGTAATTGAATTGTTAGTTGTTGTTGCGATCAATGTGATTGTACGGTGGGATCGGGTTGCGCGCCGCAACAGGTGGAATAAGGGGGATATGTTGAGAAATAATAAGGGTGGAATATGATTGTACGGTGGGATCGGGTTGTGCGCCGGAACAGAAGAAATAAGGGTCGAATGATGAGAAGAAATAAGGGTGGAATATGATTGTAAGGTGGGATCGGGTTGCGCGCCGTAATAGGAGAAAAATTGAATAAGGAACTGTGAAAACCTCATATGTGATTCTCTGTATCTCTGTGCAATAATTGTTTGGTTTCTTTGGTTGCCTTCTATCTGTGCACTGCTTTGTATTAGTTAGAGTAAAGTTTGTTCATAGATACTAGTACTATTCAACGGTACTAACGTCACTTTTGCCAGGGGCGCTACATCTTTTGTATGGATGTAGGTGGTTACATAGCAGGTACCTCCGACCGCCGATAGTGGTGCCTCCTCTTCATCCCTTCAGCAGTTCTGGTGAGCCCCACTTCCTCACGGGGCCGTGTGTAGTCTATATCACCTCCTTTTGTATATGTTGTGTCTCTAAAGGTATAGCCAGTGCCTTGTTGCCGGGAAGTCTATGTGAACTCCTAGTATTCTTAGAGGCTCCGTAGACACTTTGTGGGTTGTATAATATTTTTGGGTAGTAGTCGTATTTACTCGTACTCGTGGTTCCGTGATGGGAATGTTGTACCTAGTTTATGTGTTTTGGAGTTATTAAATGTTGAAGCATTAAAAGAGGAAAAATGGACTTATGTTGTAAAAGCATGCTTTGATTCTGTTTTGTTTTTTCACTTATAAAATGTACATTATGATCGCGGGGTAATGCGTTGGGTAGGAAAGGCAAATCAAGGTCTGCTTGGCCGGGTTCATCCGGTTGGACGCTAGTCTCGTCCCTCGGTCTTGGGGCATGACAAACTTGGTATCGGAGCCTTAGGTTTTAAAATTGACCTAGGATGTCTCGGAGCTGTGTATAGTAGAGCCCTTCTTATCAGTGTGTTGTCGACCACATCTATAATTAGGGGGCTGCATGGACATTTAGGAAAGTACCCTTTTATTGCTACTCAATATCGTGCGATGTGGTGAAAGGTGAGGTTGTCTATCTCTAACTCGTGCATTGTTCCAATTTTCAGTAAATGGCATCCCAGAAGAGAGCTCGTCTCGTCCTAGAGGCCAATTCCACCCCACGACTGATCATAAATTCTCTAGCTGATGGTGCAGGTGTGAATGACTCGCCCGCCATAAATCAGCTTGACTCCTCCACTCTAGGCCAGACTATTCCTATTTCTGCTCTAACGGAGGGTGCTGATGTCCCTCCCGCTGATGTTCCTGACCCACCTCCAGCTCCAGCTTCCGATCCCGGCATTTCTGATGGGGACCTAAGGGGAGCTATCTAGATGTTGACTCAGCTAGTGGCCTCCCAGGCCCAAAGATCAAATCTCTCCCCTGCGTCCTCTAGTGAGCAAGGGGACTCTTCAGGTTCCAGAGTCAACCAGATTCTACGATTAGCCCCTCCAGAGTTCACAGGCACCGACCTAGAGTCTGATCCTTAGGAGTTTATCGATGAGATGTACAAGACCCTCCGGGTTATGAGGGATACTGAGATAGAGGGAGTTTAGTTAGCTTCCTATCGTTTGAAGGGAGCGACATATTCATGGTTCGAGATGTGGGAGAGTTCCCGTGGAGAGGGGAGCCCTCCGGCGAGGTGGGATGAGTTTTTAGATGCCTTTATGGATCATTTCTTTCCTGCTGAGATTATGGCAGCCCATGCTACGGAGTTTGAGGTCCTCAAGGAGGGCAACATGAGTGTGTGGGAGTATCATATGGAGTTCGTGCGTTTGTCCAAATATGTTGTTCATATGGTGTCTACTATGGAGGCTAGAGTTCGTCGATTCGTGTAGGGCCTTGGTCCCTTGGTTATTAATGAAGCTGCTACAGTTGCGTTGCACTCAGATATGAACTATGGGAAGATTGTGGGATTCGCCCAGGCTACGGAGGCTCGGAAATCAAAGATAAGAATGGAGAGAGAGAGTAGTCGTAAGGCCCGATCAGCGGGCAACCCTGGAGTTCAGTTGGAGGAGGGAGGTCAGCCCTTGGGAGAGGGTCATCAGGGCCATCTCAGTCCTATGATCAGTCCTCAGCTAGTGCACCGCCATCAGAGCACAGTTATCAGCAGGGAGGTCGCTTTGGACCAGGTTCAGATAGTAGGAGGTTCCATCAGTCGGGTCGTTTAGGTGGGAGGTTCCAGCAGCAGCGGAGGGCCCCATACCCTAAGTGTGGGAGGTTTCATTCACAACCCTATTACTTGGACATACCGGTATGCTATAGATGCAGAGTGAGAGTCCATGTTCAGCGAGACTGTCGTGCACCAAGTCAGGGCACGGGTAGGGGCACTGCTCAGCCATCCAGTTCTTTAGCCGCTACATCTTTAGCACGCCCTCCAGACCGCGACCCTCCAACTCCAGCAGAGCGCGATGCAGCTAGGGGAGGAGCACGGGGTCAAGGGGGACCTAGTCGGTTCTATGATTTGAGTGGTCGCCAGAGTGTGGAGGCTTCTCCAGATGTTGTCACATGTATTCTGACTGTTCAATAACATGATATTTATGATCGTATTGGTCCCGGGTCCTCTTTGTCATATGTTACTCCATTTATCGCTTCAAGTTTTGGGATAGAATCAGAACAACTTCACGAGCCGTTCTTTGTGTCGACTTTGGTTGGTGACTCTATTACGGCCGTGCGAGTCTATAAGAGTTGTGTTGTCACGGTGCGTGGTCGGATTGGCTCTATTCGTGATTTTCTAAACACGACTGCCGAAGAAGAATTATGAGGCTCGAGTTTCCTAATGAACCAGTTATTGAGTGGGAGGGGAATAATATCGTGCAAAAAGGTAGGTTTATTTCCTATCTTAAGGCCTAAAGGATGATCAGGAAATGGTGCATCTACCATTTGGTCCGGGTTGCAGACACCACTTCAGAGGTGCCTGCTCCCAAATTCGTGCCCGTTGTGAATGAATTTCTTCAAGTATTTTAGGATGAGCTTCCTGGGATTCCACCAGATAAAGAGAACGATTTCGGGATTGATATATTTCCAGGTACGCATCCAATATCTATTCCACCCTACAGAATGGCGCCGGCAGAATTGAGAGAGTTAAAGGAGAAATTGAAAGACCTATTAGAAAAGGGTTTCATTAGGCCAAGTGTGTCGCCTTGGGGCGCACTGGTTCTTTTTGTCAGAAAGAAAGATGGATCGCTTGGAATGTGTGTTGATTATCACCAGCTCAACAAGGTCACCATCAAAAACAAATACCCATTGCGGATAGATGATTTGTTCAACCAGTTTCAAGGTGCTAGGTTCTTCTCAAAGATTGATTTACGGTCCGGGTATCACTAGTTGAAGATCAGGGAGCAGGATATTCCTAAGACCGCCTTTAGGACTCGTTATGGGAACTTCGAATTCTTGGTAATGTCATTTGGGTTAACCAACGCCCATCAACTTTTATGGATCTTATGCATTGGGTTTTCGAGCCGTTTCTTGACTCTTTCGTGATAGTCTTCATCGACGATATCCTTGTCTATTCACGGAGTCAGGACGATTATGCTAATCACCTCAGGGCAATTCTGCAGACTCTCCATTAGCACAAGTTGTATAGAAAGTTCTCAAAATGTGAGTTTTGGCTAGAATGAGTCACCTTTTTGGGCCATGTTGTTTCCAGGGAAGGGATTCAGGTTGATCCCCAAAAGATAGCAGCAGTGAAGGATTGTCCTAGTCCAACAACCCCGACGGAGATCCGCAGTTTCTTGGGTTTAGCTGGATATTATCGGAGGTTTGTGGAGGGATTCTCTACTATCGCCTCCCCATTGACTAAGCTGACGTAGAAAGTGGTTAATATTCAGTGGTCCGATGCTTGTGAAAAGAGTTTTCAAGAATTGAAATCAAGATTGACTTCGGCACCAGTGTTGACCTTGCCGGAAGGTTCAGAAGGGTTTGTGGTATATTGTGATGCTTCAAGGGTTGGTTTGGGGTGTGTATTGATGCAATGTGGTAAGGTAATAACGTATGCTTCTAGGAAAATCAAGAATCAAGAGAAGAATTACCCGACGCATGATTTGGAGCTCGCGGCGATTGTGTTTGCATTGAAACTTTGGCAGCATTATCTTTATGGGGTCCTTGTGGACATGTTCATAGACCACAAGAGTCTTCAGTATTTGTTCAGACATAAGGAGTTGAATTTAAGGCAGCGGAGGTGGTTAGAATTGCTCAAGGATTATGATATTAATATTTTGTACCATCTAGGGAAGGCGAATGTTGTAGCCGACGCTCTTAGTCAAAAATCCATGGGTAGCTTGGTCCATTTGGAAGCAGGTAAGAGGCCTTGGCTCGAGAGGTTTATCAGTTGGCCAGATTGGGGGTTTGTCTTTCGGCCTCAGATGAAGGGAATGTCGCGGTGCGTAATGGAACAAAATCTTTGCTTGTAGCGGAAGTCAAGGGAAAGCATTTCAGGGATCCAACTTTGGCACAGTTGAGAGAAGAAATTCTGAATCACAAGACATCAACATTTTCACTCGGCAATGATGACGGTGTTTTGCGGTGCCAAGGGAGGCTATGTATTCCGGATGTGGATGATCTTTGGGAGAGAGTTATGACGGAGGCTCAGAGTTCCAGGTATTCCGTACACCCATGTTTTACAAAAATGTATCACGATCTCAAGGAGATTTATTGGTGGAACGGTATGAAGAGGGGTGTGGCGGACTTTGTGGCTAGGTGTCCGAACTGTCAGCAAGTGAAGGACGAGCATCAGATGCCTGGTGGGTTGGCACAACCTATGGAAATACCAACATGGAAATGGGAAATGATCAATATGGACTTTGTGGTGGGGTTACCCCTCACTCCGCGTAGGTTCGACTCAATTTGGGTGATAGTGGATCGACTCACGAAGTCGGCGCATTTATTTCCAATAAAGTCCACCGATACTGCAGAACGGTACGCTTAGTTGTATATCAAAGAAATAGTCAGGATCCATGGCACTCCAGTATCTATTATCTCGGATCGAGGGGGCCAGTTCAAAGCTAACTTTTGGAAGAAATTTCAGCAAGGATTGGGTACGCAAGTAAATCTCAGCACAACTTTCCACCTGCAGACGGACGGTCAGGCGGAGCGGACTATGTAGACGTTTTGAGATATGTTACGAGCTTGTGTATTAGATTTCAAGGGTAGCTAGGATAATCACTTGCCGCTTATAAAATTTGCTTACAATAACAAGTTCTATGCTAGTATTCAGATGGCCCCATTTGAGGCATTATACGGAAGGAGGTGTAGGTCGCCCATTGGATGGTTCGAGGTTGGTGAGGCAGAGCTGCTAGGACCGGATCTTGTGAACCAAGCTATGGAAAAAGTTATCGTCATTTAGGAGAGGATGAAGGCTTCTCAGAGTCGTCAGAAATCCTATGTAGACGTTCGTGGAAGAGATTTTGAGTTTCGAGTAGATGATTGGGTATTCTTGAAGGTGTCTCCCATGAAGGGAGTGATGCGGTCTGGGAAGAAAGGGAAATTGAGCCCAAGGTATGTCTGGCCATATAGGATTGCTCAAAGGATAGGACAGGTGGCGTATAGGCTGGAATTTCCCTCTGAGATATCATTTTATGCACCCGATGTTTCACGTGTCCATGCTGAAGAAGGTGATTGAATATACATCTGCCATCGTGCTGGTGGAGAATGTTGAGATTAATGAAGAGTTGTCATATGAAGAGGTTCCGGTTTCTATTCTTGATAGGCAAGTTCGTAGGTTGAGAAACAAAGAGATCGCTTCGATTATAGTATTATGGCGGAGTCAACAAGTCGAAGAAGCCGCGTGGGAAGCGGAAAATTAAATGAAAGATAAATATCCCCATTTGTTTGAATAAGTCTAGTAGTGGTCTGGAGAAATGCCATCTCTAAGAAATTACACCTTGTGGCAAAATTTTGTGCAAGAACACCCTACTCCTCTAATTAGTCTGCTATTGTGATTTCTCAACTTTATGCAACATTTGTAGATGTTATGAATAGTTGGATCATGTGAAAATCCTTGAAATAGCTGATTATGTGCAACTCGTTGTAATAGTTGAATTATGTGCAAATTTGTGGTGTTAAGCGAACTATGTGTAGCTTGTTGAAGTAATTGAATATATACGACTTGTTGAGATAACCGAATTATGTGTAAGTTGATGAAGTAACTGAAACTGTGTGGAATTGGTTAACAATGTGTTTCAGGGGCTCTCTAGCAGGTAGATAGGCCTAATTACAGAGGAAACTCTGGCGAAAATTCCTGAAAACATCGGAGTTAGTGAGAATTAGGGGTTGGCAAGTAATGTTTTCATAGCTTAATGATTCCCGATCCTCATTCGAGGACGAATGATTCTAAGTGGGGGAGGATGTAAAGACCCGTAAAATTTCTTAACTAAATAAGATGCCCAGGTAGGTCCCCATGTTATAACTGTAGGAATTCTTTAAAATAGACCTTTTTGAAGTAAAAGTACCCCGGGACTTAAAAGATAAAATTTTCCAGAATTTTTGCGGATCTGCGGTCCACTATGCGATCACAAATCAGGTATGTGGACCGCATAATGGTCGCATACGTGGACAGTTGCTGTCCATTTTGAGGACAGTTCCTGTCCATTATGAGGACAGCTATGCGACCCAAGATATGATCGTATTTTGGGAATGCGGGCCGCATAGTTGTCACATTCTTGCACCTCCATTTTTGCGGAGTAGGTTATGCGACGCACTATACGATCGCATAACAGGTATGCGGACCTCATAGTGGTCGCATATCTGGGCAGTTTGTTTCCCATTTTGGCCCAACTGAGGGCCATTTATGCGACAGGAAAGCGGACCGCATAGCAGGAATGCGATCGCATTCCTGACCGCATTCCTGACCGCATTCCCTACATCGGGGCTTCTAATTTCTAATTTTTATACCCGACCCCCAGCCTAATAAAACCCCTACCCCTTTCATTTTAACGTCTATCTGACTAAAATAGAGGGAAGGGAGAGTGAGTTTAGTGAGAGAAAGTCATCTTCTTCATCAAATCAGTCCACCACCTCTACTCCGGCCTGGAAATCTTCGAGTAGTCGTGGTCTTCTTCACCATAAGAGGTAAAGTTCTCACCCCATTTCTTCCTTAAATTCTCTGAATATAGCTAAAATGGGACACACCTAGGTGGTTCTTGAAGATGAGAGTTAAGACCTTGCATGCATGTGATTAACTTACCATAACCTAGTAAAGGAAAGCAAGTTAGAGTAATCTTTCACTAAAAAGGATCACATAGTGTTTGATAAAATGCCCAAATGAATTCATGATTTCTAATTCTAAGTCTAAACATGTCATCTTGTAAATAAGATTGAAGGCGTTAGAAGGTACGGCGGTTTGAGAATAGATTTTAAAGGGAAATTCAGACTCGAGATATGTATGGCTAACTTTAATCTTTGTAGAGTCGCCTTGTTAGTGTCCGAGCATTCAGTATGTATTCCTGGTCGATTGTATTTGAATCAGATGTCCTATTTTAATGAGATGAAGGGTTCTGTTCTCTGAATGGCTTAGTTGATTTCCATGCCACCATGCTATGTGAGATTCTGAACTGTTATTCTTTGTACTTACTCTATCATGTACAAAACTCGCTATATGCTTGAATATCTCGGTATGAAAGGAAGTGCTACTAAATGAACGAAATGATAACGAACCCAATTGTTGAATGTATCAAAGTGCTAAAGTCTATGTAGCAAATGATGGAAAGGAAATGTGGATTGATTTAATTAAGCTAAATGATTTTTGCATACTGTACATGACTCACTGTTTGGTAAAGGTTATTGTGCCCTTGATTTCACATGGTTGTTTGGTTGTTATGAATTTATACTCTTGATTATAGAATACTTGTGATTGAATTGTTGGTTGTTGTTGCTATCAATGTGATTGTATGGTGGGATCGGGTTGTGCGTCACAACAAGAGGAATAATGGTGATTTATTGAGAAGTAATAAGGTTGGAATATTATTGTACGGTGGGATCGGATTGCGCGCCGCAACTGAAGAAATAAGGTTCGAATGATGAGAAGAAATAAGGGTGGAATATGATTGTAAGGTGGGATCGGGTTGCGCGCCGCAACAGGAGAACAATTGAAATATGGAACTATAAAAACCTCATCTGTGATTCTCTGTATCTTTGTGCAATAATTATTTGGTTTCTTTGGCTTTCTTCTATCTGTGCACTGCTTTGGTTTTACTTAGAGTAAAGTTTGTTCATACATACTAGTACTATTCAACGGTACTAACGTCCCTTTTGCCGGGGGCGCTACATCTTTTATATGGATGTAGGTGGTTCCATAGCAGGTAGCTCCGACCGCCGATAGTGGTGCCTTTTCTTCATCCCTTCAGCAGTTCTGGTGAGCCCCACTTCCTCTCGGGGTCGTGTGTAGTCTATATCATCTCCTTTTGTATATGTTGTGTCTCTAAAGGTATAGCCAGGGCCTTGTTGCCGGAAAGTCTATGTAAACTTCTAGTATTCTTAGAGGCTCCGTAGACACTTTGTGGGTTGTATATATGTTTTGGGTAGTAGTCGTATATACTCGTACTCGTGGTTCCGTGTCGGGAATGTTGTACCTAGTTTATGTGTTTTGGAGTTATTAAATGTTGATGCATTAAAAGAGGAAATATGGACTTATGTTGTAAAAGCATGCTTTGATTCTATTTTGCTGGTTCACTTATAAAATGTACATTATGATCGCGGGGTAATGCGTTGGGTTGGGACGGCAAATCGAGGTCTGCTTGGCCGGGTTTATACGATTGGGCGCCGATCTCGTCCCTCGGTCTTGGGGCATGACAACCCCCCTATAGATAATGTCGCAAAATCTTTAATGCAAAAACAACTGCCGCAAGCTCCATTTCAGGAGTCGGATAATTCTTTTCGTGATTTTTAAGCTGCCTTGAAGCATATTTTATAACCTTACCATATTGCATTAACACACACCCAAGACTAGCCCTCGAAGCATCGCAATACACCACAAACCTCTCTGCACCCTCTGGCAGAGTCAACACCGGTGCCGAATTCAATCTTGATTTCAATTCTTGAAAACTCTTTTCACAAGCATCGCACCACTGGAACTTGACCGCTTTCTACAACTACAACGACATAGGAATCTAACTGGGCATCATTTTGGCTACAAATTTTATGAGTCTTTACATCCATGCTATCCCGATAATAACCTGCTCTGATCACCTTTCAAACCAGGGAGTCGGCACCAGAGTGGTTTCCACAGGTGCCTTCGTGGATTTCTCGTAGCACATAATTGGTGTCCCCCGGTCCCAAGCATACTGCTAATGGTCCGTCGAAGGCCCTCCTATACAATGTTCCATTCTCGTCGAGTGAAAATCGGGCTGCTTTGGCTCGGAGGGCCCTCGATTATTTTGGGTCCATGGGGAGCTTCCCATGCTTCAAGTAGTCGATGTACTTGTTCCTCCAATCCCACGTTAGACTCGTTGAGATAATTTCTACATGACCATCTTCAATCACCGACTTTGATAGTTGTACGACATTCCCCGGGACTATGTCATCTTCTATAATAGACGAACCCAAGTTTGCGAGTGCATCAGCCTTACTTAACTGTTCTTGAGGTACGTGGACCAGGGTCCACTCTTTGAAGCGATGCAATGTCACATGAAGCTTGTCTAATTATGTTTGCATCCTATCTTCTCTGACCTCAAAGCTTCCATGTACTTGGTTAACCACCAAAAGAGAGTCACATTTTTCCTCGATGACCTTTGCTACTATGCCTTTTGCTAGTTAGAGACCTGCAATCATGGGCTCAAACTCGGCCTCATTGTTAGTCAATTTCGAAGTTTTTAAAGATTGTCTAATGACGCGGCCCGTAGGCAGTTTTAAAACCATACCAAGCCCGAACACTTTCACATTCTAGGCGCCGTCAATGAAGAGGTTCTATACCTCCGATGATGTGCCCATTTTTAACAAGAGTTCTTTCTCTACTTCCAGCACGAGGGTAGGCGTAAAATCAGCAACGAAGTCTACCAAAATTTGAGACTTGATAGTCGTTCGGGGTTGATACTCAATATCATACCCTCCGAGTTCGATGGCCCATTTGTCCATTCGGCTCGATAATTCTGGCTTATGCAAAATGTTTTGAAGTGGATATGTAGTTAATACACATATAGGATGACATTGAAAATATTGTTTCAACTTCCTAGATGCACTTATTAATGCTAGGGCTAAGTTTTCTAAATGCGAATACCTGGTTTCAGCATCTCCTGGGGTCCGACATACATAATAGACAGGAAATTGCGTACCTTGCTCTTTTCGAACCAATACGTCACTTACCGCTACCTCGTTCACGGCTAAATACAAATATAATGTTTCATCCTCCTTCGCAGTATGAAGTAACGGTGGGCTTGAGAGACACCGCTTTAATTCCTCTGAGGCTTGTTGACACTCGGGAGTATGAAGTAAGGGTGGACTCGAGAGATACCACTTTAATTCCTGCAAGGCTTGTTGACACTCTGGAGTCCATGCGAATCTGCGCCATAAAAAAGTTATGGAAGGGGTCTTAGTTCCCTAGAGCCCCTCGTTGGGGCGTTCTTTCCCTGGCTAAGCCTCATTGCCCATGGACTCAATAAACAAGGGCGACTCAGTGATGTCTATCACTCCGAGTGCATCTTTCGGGTCATTTTCCACGTCCCAGGAAGCCTCGGCCATGGCCTTCTCGCTGGCATCCCTAACTTGATGCAAATCAGCCTTGCCTCTATCTTGTTCGGAGGCACCTTGCCCCTCGAACTGTGACGGCTCACGGGCCAACAGATCAAATTATTCTTCTTCGAACTCTTCCCTCAGCCGGTAGAGTGAATCTGATGAGGGCACTTGGGTGCAAGTTCTTTCTTTTGGCTTGCAGACCAGCCTCCTCCTCGGTTTCATTTTCTCCGAGCTCAGATCCCTCCTCCTATTCTTCTCTCCGGCCTTCCCCGGAGTATGAGATCCGACGAGCAAGTCCTCATCACCAATCAGAGGCCTAAGCTCGACATCCTTAGGCAAACCTGAGGAAGAAAAAAGAGGGAGTAAGAATTTGATAGTAAAAAGGGAAGCCTAACTCAACCTAGCAGGAAAAAAGATCTTACCACGGGAAATGGCCTTCAATTGGCCCTTTCGCGAGTTCGCGCCACAAACGCTTGGAGTATGGAATCTTATAAATGATAACCTCGACCTACTCCTTGAGTCAAGGGACAACATTTGGAACCCGAAAAACAAATGCACCACCACAAACATCAATAAGAAAAAGAAAGGTAAGAGTAAAATCAACATTCAAAGGAGAACCCCACTTACGTTTTGTATTTCACTTCTCGAGGAATGGAATGCATTCCGCTGGAATCATGTCCGAAGTCAGCACTCAGACAGAATGGCCTTTCCAGCCTCATTCCTGGTCATCATCGATGCTAGAGAGCGGCGCTTTCCTGGACCGATGCACAAGCTTATCATCCCCCCTCGAAATAGTCAGGGGTTATATAGCCGAAGTAGATGATCTATAGTGAACCGTTAGCTGTCGGTTTTTCTCGAAGAACCGGAGGAGGATCAAGATCCTCCACATTGAACGGTGGATCTGACCAAGGTAAACTTTATACCTCTTGGAGAAGTCTACGATGAACGGGTTCATTGGTCCCAATGTAAAAGGATAAGTGAAAACACTCAAGTATCCCTCGACATGGGTAGTAATTGCCTCCTCGGGGTCAGGGACCACTACACCTTTGTTGGCGTAGTGTCAATCTATCCGGACCATTGGAAGGATCTCTTCGGTAATCAAATAGATGTACCTCGAGAAGTCTTCGCACCAATCCGGTATGTGATGTTCGGTCAAAAATGCATATATTTAACCATTGTTTCCTCGTATTCTAGTACTTTTAATCATTTTTAGTATTAATTATATTTCTTTGTGCTTAATATTATATTTTAAATGTGTAGGAATAAATTGGTGTGAAGATGAAAAGATTTGGAGCAAAATTAAATAAAACACGCAAGAAAAAGGAAAGAAAATAAAGAAGGAGATAAAGGAAGGACACCCTTTGGGTTTTTACCCCCAAGTGGAAGACAAAAGAATAAGATATTGAATGTAAATCAAAATGCGGCGAATAATTGAAGTTGGAAACGTTACTTCTTTCTGCATCAGGGACAACGCCTCGCGCTGCCCTGGATGCTATGTTACGGGGATGCTTCTTATTTTGCTCGGGACTTGGTTATTTTACGTATTTCCCAATTTTACATATTAGCTTCTTTCTGCTTCTTATTTTGCTCGGGGCGAATTTCCCAATTTTACGTATTAGCTTCGAATTAATTATCTCATTTGTTCCCTTAAAGTGTTATTTACATTATGAAATCTAATTTATTAGATTTGGGCCACCCGAAGTCGGATACTCGTGGCAAGAGTGTGGTACAGAGTTGATTTGCGCAGTCGAGGTAATTGGCTTGCCTAACTCTGTGTTGGGGATTTCCCTTAGGCATTTTATACTGATATTACCATGTGGACGCCATGTACGTGAGGTGACGAGTGCGTACACGGGTCCTTGTTGCTAAAATTCCTTTTTTACTTCCACTTCATGACTCATTTTCATTTCTGAAAGTATTGTTCCCTATCCTATCTAAGTAGCTAGCTTAATATTTAGCATGCCTACCTGTCCTTACTTGTTCCCTCTTACTTGCTACAATTGGAACCATGCTTAGGTAGTTTTACAGTAATCTTGCCTGATATCTTTCTTAAACTATTTAATTTCGCTATGTCCAACATACTTTCTACATTGCATATTTAAGTTGGGACTACAGACCGAGATTCGAGAGGTTTCCCCATGTACTAGATAACATATTTAAATTGGGACTACAAAACGAGATTCGGGAGCTTTCCTCCCTGTACTGCATTGCATATTTAAATTAGGACTACGGAACGAGATCCGGGAGCTTTCCCCTGTATTGCATTGCATGACTTCTATTGAGTTATACGTTGTGCTGAGCCGAGAGTTTCTTTTACTCATTTCTTCCAGTTTTTCCTAAATTTCTGCTTATCATTATTTCTACTGATTTTTCGTTGTTCAATCTTATAACTGTTTTATTATGTTTCAAACTCAGTAGAGCCTCAACCTGGCCTCGTAACTACTCGACTGGGGTTAGGCTTGGCACTTACTGAGTACCGAATGTCGAGTACTCACGCCCATCCTGCGCATGTTTTCCCCATGTGCAGATCCAGGTACCAGTACACATCGTTCTGGCTAGGAGTACTGCAGCTGCTGCTAGGAGACTGTGAGGTATTTCTGCCACGTCCGCAAAACTTTCCGGGTCCCCATCCTACTCTAGTATAGATATATTTATAGATAGAGATACAAAGTTCCTTATCCATTGTATAGAGCTACAGTAGTACAGAGTTTGTGACTTGTGATATTCCGGGTTCTGGAAAAAGATGCCAAAGCTGTAAATGCTGAGCGGCTATAGTTATAGTATTATTCCTTATTTACTGTTTCTGTTATAGGTGCTGCCTTAATTTCCGAAAATTTAGGCTTACCTAGTTGTAGAGACTAGTTGCCGTCACGAGACCGATCGGAGGGTTAATTCGGGTTGTGACAAGTTGTTATCAGAGCAGCTAGATTCATAGGAGTCACAAGTAACAAGCCGGTTTATTAGAGGCTTGCGGATCGGTGCGGAGACGTCCGTATCTATCTTCGAGAGGCTATGTAACTGGTAAGAACCATCATATTCCTTGGAATTCTTTATCGTGCTAGTTACTGTCATCAAACTTATTAAACTCTATTCTATTCTTTCATACAGATGGTTCGTACTCGTACCGGACGTACTGATGACTAGGCACCCGAGCCCCATGCCAGGGCCATCAGAGGTAGGGCTGGGGCAGAGGACGAGCACGCGGTGCAACCCAAGCTCCGGCGAGAGCAGAGGCAGAGGATCCCCCAGCAGCCACAGTTGGAGGGGCACAGGAGGGCCCTACTATTATTCCAGCCCTCCAGGAGACATTGGCTCAGTTTTTGAGTGCCTTCATTACTCTGTCTCAGGCGGGACTACTTTTGATAGCCCCAGCTACATCCCATGCAGGGGGAGGGACACAGATTCATGCAGCCCGTACTCCTGAGCAGAGGGTTCATATGGGGCAGGTTCCAGAGTATATCCCCATGCTCGAGTTCAGCATGAGACTAGGATAGTTGTTCCTGAGGTAGAGCAGCTCTGACTTGAGAGGTACAAGAAGTACCACCCACTTGAGTTCAGCGGACTAGCTTCATATGATGCCCTGGGTTTTATTGAGGGGTGCCATCGCATTCTCCGCACTATGGGTATTGTGGAGACGAGTGAGGTCTCTTTCACTGCTTTCCAGCTGAGGGGAGCAGCTTATCAGTGGTGGCGATCTTTTGAGCTTAGTAGTCCAGACGAGGCAGCTTCACTTACTTGGGCTCAGTTCTCACAGATGTTCCTACTTGAGTTTGTTCCTCAGAGCCTCAGGGATACTTGGCGTGCAGTGTTTGAGCAGTTACGCTAGGGTACTATGACTGTGTCAGAGTATGTAGTCCGTTCAGCGACTTGGCTCGTCATGTACCAGCTTTGGTTGCCACTGTCAGAGAGAGGGTTCGACGCTTTATTGAGGGGCTTCACCCCAGTATTCGGATTAGCATGGCTAGAGAGCTGGACACATATATTACTTACCAATAGGCCATGAGTATTTCCCGGAGGATTGAGACTATACTGGCCTGGGATAGGGAGGAGAGAGAGGACAAGAGGTCTCGAGAGACTGGTCACTTTTCAAGAGCTCGTGCACCAGCAACACGTTATGGTAGGGTTTTTGTGAGTCTCCCCATTCATTCAGCTCTTCCAGCAGCCAGTGGTATTCCAACTCCTCCTAGACCTCAGGAGCCATATTATGCACCACCAGTATCTCAGGTGCCTTCAGTTCGAGGTGCTATCACTGGCCAGTCCAGCATGCCAGTTCAGACTCAACATCAGCCGCCACGTCCTCCTAGGGGTTGTTTTGAGTGTGGTCACCCTCGTCATATGATCATAGATTTCCCCAAGGCTAGGAGGGGTGAACCACCTCAAACTTATCAGGTTCCACGCCTTCCACCAGGTCCTTCGGCTATTCTTCCAGCCCCAACTACTACCCCATCATCTCAGGCAACTCGAGGCAGAGGTCGGGGAGGTTGAGGTCGCCCTAGATGGGGAGTCCAGGCTAGATATTATGCCCTCCCAGCCCGCTCAGAGGCCATCGCTTCAAATTCGGTCATCACAAGTATTGTCCACGTTTGTCACAGGGATGCATCAGTATTATTTGACCCAGGCTCTACATATTCATATGTGTCCTCTTATTTTGCTTCACATCTGGGGATATCTCGAGATTCTTTGAGTTTCCCCATTTATGTTTCTACTCCTGTGGGAGATTCTTTTTTTGTGGACCACATATATCGGTCCTGTCTGATAGTTATTAGTGGCTTTGAGACCAGGGCTGATTTATTATTACTCAATATGGTAGATTTTGATGTTATATTGGGTATGGATTGGTTGTCTCCCTACTATGCTATTCTTGATTGTCACGCCAATATCGTGACGCTGGCTATGACAGGGTTACCAAGGTTAGAGTGGAGAGGTTCCTTAGAGTACACTCCACGCCGAGTCATTTCTTTTCTTAAGGCTCAGCGGATGGTTGAAAAGGGGTGTGATGCGTATTTGGATTTTGTGAGAGATATTAGTGCTGAGACCCCTACAATTGAGTATGTCCCCGTTGTTAGGGACTATCCTGATGTTTTTTCGGCTGTTCTTCCAGGTATGCCTCCCGACAGAGATATTGATTTCGGCATAAACTTGTTGTCGGACACTCATCCCATTTCCATTCCTCCTTATCACATGGCTCCTCCTGAGTTAAAGGAGTTGAAAGAGAAGTTGCAGGAGTTTCTTGATAAGGGTTTCATCAGGCCCAGTGTATCGCCTTGGGGTTCTCCGGTATTGTTTGTGAGAAAAAGGATGGTTCAATATGTATGTGTATTGACTACCAGCAGCTGAATAAGGTGACATTGAAGAACAGGTACTCATTGCCTCGCATTGATGATTTATTTGACCAGTTACACTTTGCTAGGGTGTTCTCCAAGATTGATCTTCCTTCGGGTTATCATACGTTGAAGATTCGGGAGCTGGATATCCCGAAGGCCGCCTTCAAGACCAGATATGGCCACTATGAGTTCCTTGTTATGTCATTTGGGCTGACCAATGCCCCAACAACCTTCATGCATCTGATGCACAATGTATTTCGGCCTTATCTTGATACTTTCGTCATCGTGTTCATTGATGACATTTTGGTATATTCTCGGTCCCAAGAGGACCATGAGTAGCACTTGAGGATCGTACTTCAGACATTGAGGGAGAGGAAGTTGTATGCCAAATTTTTTAAGTGTGAATTTTGGCTTGATTCTGTGGCATTCTTAGGCCATGTGGTATATTTGGATGGGAACAAGGTAGATCCAAAGAAGGTAGAGGCGGTGCAGAGTTTTCCTAGACCGTCTTCAGCTACTGAGATCCGCAGTTTCCTTGGTTTGGCTGGGTATTATCGTCGTTTTGTGGAGGGATTTGCATCCATTTCAGCACCCATTACCAGACTGACCCAGAAGGGTGTACCTTTTATTTGGACTGAGGAGCGTGAGTAGAGCTTTTAGAAGCTCAATACAGCCATGAATACAACTCCAATGTTAGTACTACCCACCGGATAAGGGTCCTATACAGTCTATTGTGATGCTTCGAGGATTTGTCTGGGAGCGGTGTTGATGTAGGACGATAGGGTGATTGCCTACGCATCCAGACAGTTGAAGGTCCATGAGAAAAACTACCATGTGCACGATCTCGAGTTGGCATCGATAGTTCACGCCCTGAAGATATGGCGTCACTTTTTATATGGTGTTCCCTGTGAGATATATACGGATCACCGGAGTTTGCAGCACATTTTCACGCAGACGGATCGCATTTGCGCCAGCGTAGTTGGTTGGAGTTACTCAAGGATTATGACATCACCATAGTATATCACCCGGGGAAGGCCAATGTTGTGGCTGACGCCTTGAGTCGTCGGGCGGGGAGTTTGGGTAGTTTGGCATATCTTCGTGCAGCTGAGAGGCCTTTTGCCTTGGATGTTCAGTCCTTAGCCACTCAGTTCGTGAGACTGGATCTTTCTGAGACTTACCGGGTATTTGCTTATGTTGTTGCTCGATCTTCTCTTTATGACCGCATTCGGGAGCTCCAGTATGAGGATCGCAACCTTCGGGCTCTTTAGGATAGTGTTCGTCAGGGTGATGCCAGGGATGTGACCATAGGTGATGACGATGTGATGAGGATGCATGGCCGGATTTGTGTGCCCAATGTAGATGGACTTCGGGAGTTGATTCTTAAGGAGGCCCATAGCTCGCGGTATTCCATCCATCCGGGTACCGCGAAGATGTACCAGGATCTGAGACAACACTATTGGTTGCAAAGGATGAAGAAGGATATATCGGTGTTTGTAACCAAGTGTCTCAATTGTCAGCAAGTCAAATGTGAGCATCAGAGACCGGGAGGATTACTTCAGCAGATTAGGCTTCCAGAGTGGAAGTGGGAGCGGATCACCATGGATTTTGTGGTTGGACTTCCTCGGACTTTGAGGAAGCACGATGCTATTTGGGTGAATGTGGACCGGCTGACCAAGTCAGCCCATTTCATTCCAGTATTGACTATATACTCTTCTAAGTTGTTGACCCAGATCTACATTCGGAAGATAGTCTCGTTGCACGGTGTACCGGTGTCCATTATATCAGATCGAGGTCCTCAGTTCACCTCGCACTTCTGGAGAGCCTTGCATAGTGAGCTGGGTACCCAGATTAATCTCAGTACAACATATCACCCTCAGACGGATGGGCAGTCTGAGCGCACGATTCATATTCTCGAGGATATGCTCTGTTCCTGTGTGATAGATTTTGGAGGTTCATGGGATCTGTACTTTCCTCTTGAAGAGTTTTCTTATAACAACATCTACCAGTCCATCATTCAAATGGCGCCGTATGAGGATTTGTATGGTAGGCGATGCAGGTTTCCAGTGGGATGGTTTGAGCCGGGCGAGGCCCGACTATTGGGTAAAGATTTAGTTCAGGATGCCCTGGACAAGGTGAAGATGATTCAGGAGAGACTTCGCATAGCTCAGTCCACACAGAAGAGTTACGCGGACCGGAGAGTTTGTGACTTGGCATTTATGGTTGGTGATTGCGTTTTGCTTCAGGTATCGCCTATGAAAGGCGTCATAAGATTTAGGAAGAAGGGTAAGCTGAGTCCGAGGTTCATTGGCCCTTTTAAGGTGTTGCAGCGAGTTGGGGAGGTTGCTTATGAGTTGGCCTTGCTTCCCAACCTAGCTGGAGTTCATCCGATATTCCACGTTTCTATGCTCCGGAAGTATAACGGTGATCCGACTCATGTTTTGGATTTCAGCTCGGCCCAGTTGGACAAGGATCTATCATTGTTGAGGAGCCTGTGGCTATATTGGAGAGGCAAGTCAGAAGGCTTAGGTCGAAGAATATTGCCTCAGTTAAGGTTTAGTATAAGGGTTATCCGGTCGAGGAGACGACTTGGAAGACCGAGCAGGATATGCGGAGTCAGTACCCCCATCTCTTAACAGCTTCAGGTATGTTTCTATACTCGTTCGAGGATGAACGATTTTCTTAAGAGGGGGAGAATATAATGACCCGGTAGGTCGTTTTGAGAGTTAGCGCCCCAATCCCCTAATAACTACTTCTCTCATGCCTAATTATGTTAATTGAACTTGTCGGAGCGTCGAGTGGTGAAATACGGAGTGATCTTGGACACTTAGTCCTTAAATGTGGAATTTTGCTTTCGAAATAAGGCTGTAGTTAGAACAATGTGAAGATGGATTCGGAATGGAATTCCGTCGACTCCGTTAGCTCCTTTGGGTGATTTCGGGGTTCGGAGCGTGTTCGGAATGGGTTTTTGAGGTCAGTTGTAGATTTAGGCTTGAATTGGCGAAAGTTATAATTTCGGCGATTTTCGGCCGATAGGTGAGATTTTGATATCGGACTCATAATGGAATTCTGAAAGCAATAGCAGGTTCATAATGTCATTTATGACATGTGTGCAAAATTTGGGGTCATTAGGATGAGTTTTGACGTGTTTCGGCATCGAATGGGAATTTTAGGAATTTCATTCCTTCTTAGGCTTGAATCTATGCATATTTGATGATTTTGATGTTATGAGATGTGTTTTAAGGTCCGACCAAGTTTGAATGACGTATTAGGGTCGGTTGGTTGTTTTGGTTGAGGTCCAGGGGGCCTCGGGTGTGTTTCAGGTGTTCAAACGGTCACTTTTGGCCAAAAGGCCTTTGCTGATGTTGCTGATTTTTCTACATTAGTTTTCTCTTCTCTGCGATCGCAGGAATAGGATCGCGATCACATAAGGTAATTAGGGAAGGCCTGGGTATTGTTCTCTGCGATCGCATGATGTGGCCTGCGATTGCAGCTTGTTGGGAGTTAAGTCTTCGCAATCGCAGCCCTTAAGTCGCGATCGCATAGTGTGTTGTGGTCTGAGGGGTTTTCGCTAATTGTTCTGTGCAGTCGCGAGGTCCTAGACGCGATCGCATTGGTCTGGGTTTGCATGGTCCGCGATCACAATATAGGTTCCGCAATCGCGTAGAAGGTTTCCAGGCGCGTGTTCCTTAAGCCTCCGCAATCGCGACTCATTGTCCGCGATCGCATAAGGCAACATCTGAGCAGTCTTTAAAAAAACCTAATTCCGAGGGTTTAAGCTATTTTCACCATTTTCAATTTTGGGAGCCGGGAGAAGCGATTTTTAAGGTATTTGCACTTGGGTGATTTGGATAAGTGATTTCTAACCTATATAGTTCAAATTCCTGGATTCTAATCTTAAATTCAACCTATAATTTCGAATATCTTGTGTGGAAAAGGGGGAAAAGGGAAGAAACTTCATAGACCAAATTATTGGGTTTTGAATGGGTGTTTGACCTCCGATTTGAGATATTCTTATATGGTTGGACTCGTGAGTGAATGAGGGTTCGGAAAATGTAATTTTTACCCGATTCCGAGACGTGGGCCCGGGGAACATTTTGGGCGAATTTCCCAATTTTGCGTATTAGCTTCGAATTAATTAGCTAATTTGTTCCGTTAAAGTATTATTTACATTATGCAATCGAATTTATTATATTTGGGACACCCGAAGTCGGATACTCGTGGCAAGAGCGTTGTACGGAGTTGATTTGCGCAGTCGGGTAAGTGGCTTGCCTAACTTTGTGTTGGGGATTTCCCTTAGGCATTTTATACTGCTTTTACCATGTGGACGCCATGGTCGTGAGGCGACGAGTGCGTACACGGGTCCTTGTTGCTAAAATTCAGTTTTTACTTTCACTTCATGACTCATTTTCATTCCTAAAAGTACTGTTCCCTATCCTATCTGAGTAGCTAGCTTAAGATTTAGCATGCCTACCTGTCCTTACTTGTTCCCTCTTACTTGCTACAATTTGAACCATGCTTAGGTAGTTTTACAGTAATCTTGCCTGATATCTCTCTTCAACTGTTTAATTTCGCTATGTCCGACATACTTTCTACATTGCATATTTAAATTGGGACTATAGACCGAGATCCAAGAGCTTTCCTCCTGTACTGCATAGCATTTTTAAATTGGGAATACGGACCGAGATCCGGGAGCTTTCCCCCTGTACTGCATTGCATAATTAAATTGGGACTACGGACCGAGATCCGAGTGATTTCCCTTGTATTGCATTGCATGACTTCTTTTGAGTTATATGCTGTACTGAACCTATAGTTTCTTTTACTCATTTCTTCCAGTTTTTCCTAAATTTTTGCTTATCATTATTTCTACTGATTTTTCGCTGTTCAATCTTCTAACTGTCTTATTATGTCTCAAACTCACTAGAGCCTCAACCTAACCTCGTCACTATCGACTGGGGTTAGGCTTGGCACTTATTGAGTACCGAATGTGGAGTACTCACGCCCTTCTTGCGTATGTTTTCCCCATGTGCAGATCCAGGTACCTGTACACAGCGTTCCGGCTAGGTGTACTGCAGCTGCTGTTAGGTGACCGTGAGGTATTTCTGTCACGTCCGCAGAACCTTCCGAGTCCCCTTCCTACTCTAGTATAAATATAGTTATAGATAGAGAGATACAAAGTTCCTTATCCATTGTATAGAGCTACAGTAGTATAGAGTTTGTGACTTGTGATATTCTGGGTTCTGGAAAAAGATGCCAAAGATGTAAATGCCGAGCGGCTATAGTTATAGTATTATTCCTTATTTACTGATTTTGTTATCGTTGTTGCCTTAATTTCCGCAAATTTAGGCTTACCTAGTCATATAGACTAGGTGTCGTCACGAAACCGATCAAAGGGTTAATTCGGGTCGTGAGAATTAAATTAATCACGTATTTTCTTGTACGAACACTAAGAAAAAGATGTGATATGCAGAGTTGCGTTATCAAATGATATATGTATTTATTTCTCTGAAACTCATATAATGTTCTCTAGAATTGAAAAGTGTCGCTAACACTTCATAGTATAATTATGGAGTTACAAAATTATACGTTGATACGTACAACATAGAGGCCAGGCGTTCAGCCTCTTAGAATATTATCTCTCAAGTGTCCATGCTCCTCCAAGGTGAGAAATCTACATGGTTAGATTCGAAGTCTTAAAATATTATTTCATCTAATCAACAACTTATTACCATATTTTTCTTGTTAAGATAATTTGATAATTGGTAATTGTTTGTGTTGGGAACTGGAAAAAAAAATCTGGGATGCAAAATTGTTGTAAAATAAAAAAGATGAAATGGTTATTGTTCAGTAGACTGACCATTTAGTTTAAAATTTTATCTTTGTTCTTGACATAAGGTTGTCAGTTTATAAAATAATGCATTTGGGGTGTTGAAAATTGTTTTCAATGCTTTAGTGGATTTGTTTGTTCTTGGAAAATTACGCCTAGCTAATAAAAAATTATTTATAACGAAAAAGCGGTGTGTTTTTCTCTATTAAGTGAAGTGTTAATTAACTTTGGATACCTGATATCTATTCAAGGACTTAAGAAGAATGGACATTTTCCTTTCTGTTAATTAGAGGGTCAAAACATCGCTATTGTTACTAAGATCTTAGATTACCAATTGTGATAGATGAAAGAAGGTCGTGTCACGTCATATTTGTCAAATATATTCGATACTAGCTGACATGAAATATGTTAATTTGATCAAATATAACTTATTGACCATGTTTCTTATCTTAACATTCTTGACATGGCTTCATCATAATTAATTGTCATGTTTTAAATTGGTGTGGAATAGTTGTGTTATTTATCTTTTTGTGAGAAATAAAGCAAATTTTCAACAAATTTAGAAGTGAACACTATCATATAAACGTGGCAACTCGCTGGGATATTTCTAGTGATATATCAAAAAGTTTATATTTTTTTGCCTAAGATGATTGAACCTCCTATATCATGGGGTTATCAACTATGTTGTTATACTCTCATACGCGACAGTGAATCCAACATGAGTTGTTTATCGAGAAGTTACTGGATGTTCTTATGACATTGATAATATTTACATATTTCTTTTAACACATCATTTTGGTCAACTAATTTGGATATAACGAATTAACTTTGAAATCTTTTTTGCTGGCCATCCAGTAGATATGAAGATTTGGCCTAAATTAAGCAAGAAGCTGGATTTTTCATCTTTATGCAAGAACTCGAAGGTAAAGAAGCATATTTTACATGAACTCGACAGCATTACCAGGAAAGGTCAAGTATGTATATTACAATTTCAATTTTCTCCATACTATGTTTTCATCTAGTTAGAAAAATACTTGCATAACATCAAGTTTTTGAAATATGAGGCATTACGCATATGGAGCCAAATGCCTTTGAGATTGCAAGAGATTTAGTAATGTCGACACTTAAACTGAAAAAGTCAGAACTGGTTGACCATTATTAGGTACTTTTTACTATTATTTTTTCTACCGCACAATTCAATAGTAACTAATGTGTTATAACTTTGAAGTTAAGTAGGTAAGAAACAAATTAGAAGAAAACTTTTAAATCCTAAAATTTTGTATTGTAGAACTTTTGAGATTGACAAAGAGAACATTGGCTCTTTCGAGCCTTAGTGATGGGTTAAGTAATAGAGGAAAAAAAATAGAAGAGAAATATAATGATTTTTCTATAACTGAGTACTCTTTTGTAGAAGAAAGGGGTAAACACACTGCTTTAGTTGAGTCCATTATACCATCTATAGTTTGACAACAGACACAAGAAGGGAAAGAACATTAATTCAACTCTTTGTTAGGGGTTGGGTTCAAAAGTATATAATCCTTGGTAATTATTAAAATTAAGCTAACTATTTGTGATGACACAAAAGGTCATCCTAAGTAATTCCAGCTAAATCTGTATTCCGAGGCCTCGAAAGCCTCCGTTAATCTCACCTCAATATGCGTGCGCAGCCCGGGCAGGTAGCCGGGAAACTTCCATGTGAAAATTTGATAAAAATGGGATTTTTGAATTGAATAATTGAATAAAGTTGACTTTGGTCAATATTTTTGGTAAACGGATCCGGACCTGTGATGTGACGATCCCGCAGAGTCCGTAGGAAAATATGGGACTTGGGCGTATGCCTGGAATCGAATTCCGAGGCCCCAAGCCCGGGAAATGAATTTTTAAAGAAAATTATTTTCTGAAAATAATAAAGGAATGTGAAAGTGAATAATTATATGAAAACCATGTTACCGGGCCCGTGTTACGGTTCTGGAGCCCGGAACAGGTTTATTATATGTTGTTTGTCCTATCTGTGAGATTTGGTGTAAAACGGGTTTGATTTGATTGGTTTCGGATCCAAGTGAGGAAAAATGGAGTTAATGAACTTGTGGGGTTTCTAAAGAATTTGAAATGTGGCTTGAGAGGTGATTTTATGTTCCCGAGGTCCGAATGAAATTCCGAGACCGGGAATAGTTCCGTTGTGTCGTTTATAACTTATCTGCAAAATTTGAAGTCATTCCGAGTGGTTTAGGCCGGTTCGTCGCGTTGAAGTGAATTCTAGAATTTCAAAGTTCTAAAGTTATGAATTCAGGTTGTTTTTGGAGGGTGATTTTGAGTATTAGCGTTGTGTTGAGTGTTCCGTGAGCTCGATCAAGTACGTTTAATAATTGGGACTTGTTGGTATTTTTGGACGGGGGCTCGGGTGGGCCCAGGTGCCTCCCGGATCCCGCGCGAGGCCAAAAACTAGCAAAAACCACTGCTGATGCACAACAGCTGGTGTGACCGCATGTGCGGGACCGCCCCTATGGTCCTAGCCTCGCAGGTGCGATCCCCAGCCCCCTTGCCCAAAGTCCCCAGGCTCGAGACTCAGGCCACAGGCGCGTGACCGCAGGTGGGGTCTAGCCTTCGCTGGTGCGACTTCCACCGCAAGCGCGACTCTTCCTTCGCAAGAGCGGGACCGCTGGTGCGGCTCCCAATCCCGCAGGTCTGAGCCCAGGGTCCCAGGCCCTTTTCCGCAAGGGCGATCGCTTTCTCGCAGGCGCGAGACCGCACATGCGGTCCTATGGTCGCAGGTGCGGAAACCCCTGTTGGCAACCCTCTTAAAATGTCCAAAATTTCGGGATTTCCTCATTCCTTCCATCTTCAAACTCCATTAGAGAGCATCCAAGCTTGGGGCATCACCTTCCACGACCACCCACTGTAAGAGGTAAGTTAAAACCCCATAAATTTCTAATTCTAACACTAATTCCTAGTTAAACTCACTACTAAATCATCTAAAAAT
>MDKH01177318.1:0-14513 GCA_005239495.1 Nicotiana undulata | reverse complement strand
TCATGCTGCACTTTCTTTCTTTTTCTGCACTTGATTGTGCAGGTATTGAGGCTGGTCCATCTGTTCGTCCGTCTGCTGATAGATACTGATCGCGGTGTCACTCCATACGGTGAGTTGTCTTCTGGGCGTCATCCTGACAGCACCTCTGGAGCCTTCTAGTTTCATTTTGCTCAGTCTTTTGTTCCAGACTGCGGCTTATATATTTTTGTATATGTATATTTCAGTTGTTGTATCTATGTAGCCGCCCGTTGACACTGTGACACTAGTCCTGGCACACACTTGTAGTTATCGGGGTTGTATATGTATTGGGCCTAGCTATGGTTCAGCTTGTTTCGACGGCCTTACCCCATGTTGTTATTGTATTCCGCATTTTCATTGTTATTGTTGTTCGTTGGCTTGCCTAACCTCGCCGTTAGGCGCCATCACGACCTGGACCGGTTTTGGGTCGTGACATAAACAAAATCTAAACAAAACCTCCCAAGGCCGGAGTCAATGATCATGAGCATCTAAAAAGAAATAAATCTAACTCTGCTAATGTCATAATAAATATCTATGAATCAATTTCTAATACTAATCAAGGAAGGCAGATGGAGAAGTTGTGGACGTTGGACAGCTACCTCGAAATCCCGTGAACTACTGCTAACGAACAAGGCAG
Organism: Nicotiana undulata; assembly: GCA_005239495.1. Classification (NCBI taxonomy): domain Eukaryota; kingdom Viridiplantae; phylum Streptophyta; class Magnoliopsida; order Solanales; family Solanaceae; genus Nicotiana; species Nicotiana undulata. Next base: position 13,858 of record MDKH01177318.1, on the reverse strand, counting down.
CTACTGCTCCAAATCGGTACCTGGATCTGTGCACAGAGGCACAGGGAGTCTTTATAAGTATGCCAACTCAGTAGTAATGAAAATAAATCACAGTCTGAGAATTATAAAACACACAGTACAGATACACCAATTCACAAAAGCCAGTAAAACACCAAGTCACCAGATAGTTTTCATCAAATACATGAGTTCAAAAATTAGTTTCCAGATATCAATTGAAACCAGTGTAATATCAGTATATCTCAGTAAAAACCAGTTTGAAAACGAAGTGAATAATAGTTCGAAAAATCAGTAAAAATCTTCATAAAACTGCCCCTCGGGCCATAATCATTTCTCGTAACAATTTCTTTATCAGGCATTCTTACAATCACTCAGTAACAGGCCCGCGGACAATAATCATCACTCAGTATCAGTCCCACAGGCAATAATCATCACTCAATAGGTACCTGCGCTCACTAGAGGTGTGTACAGACTCCGGAGAGGCTCCTACAGCCCAAGTGCTATAACAACATAAGGCCTGAAAGCCTCCTCACAGTATAGGCCTAAAAGCCCTCATATAAGGCCTGAAAGCCTCCTCACAATATAGGCCTGAAAGCCTCACTCAATCAGACACTCTCAATTTGCCCTTAGGCCATAAATATACTGGGTTCTCGACCCAAAACAGTGTTTCATTTTTCAATAAATAGTATCAAAATACTCAAGAGTGTCAAAACAATTTCACAGGAAAATACTGAGTGTAAAATCATAACATATCAGTGAGAAAATATAGTAAACACAACCCCCAAGGGGTAAACAAGTCGGCACTAGGCCCCAAACATGGCTTACAGCCCAAATCATATCAAGTATATATAGTACTATTGGAAATAAGCTCTAAAAAGCCGTTTCGCAACTCAATAGTCGCCTAAGTAAAGAATATATCTCCAAAGTTTCAACCTTTGCATTCCAAAACCCGTGAAAGGGTGCATAGTCCGGGGTTTCATACCCTCAAGACAAGCTTTAAAGACATTACTTACATCAAACTAGCCCGAAATTACTTCGCAATGCATTTGCCTTTCGAATCAACTTTCGGATGCTCCAAATCGACCAAGTTCAGATTTTTATCATCAAATTATGCTCAAGGAATAAATTCCAATTGAAAAATATCGAATTTAGCTCAAAATTCCAAATTCGGTCAAAACCCGACCCCCGGTCCCGTGTCCCGAAACTCAGAAAGTTTTATACCAAAATGTTCTTCGTCCTCTCACAAGTCCGTACATATAAAGAACACCAAATTCGGAGTTTGTTTGGCCCCTCAAATCGACCCCTAAAGGTCTCATAATCTCAAGCCCTAAACCCACCTTTTTCTACTGATTTTCATGAATTAAATACTGAGATTATGTTCTATAATCACCCATAAGCGAGTTTTAAGGTCCAAAATACTTACCTCTACGAATACCACTGATTTCTCTCTTCAAATATTGCCTCAAGAGCTCTTTGTCCATACAAAAATGGTATAAAAAGGGTTTAGGTCGCGGAAGGGTTTATTTAATAATGCCCAGTTATTTATTCAGTGCGAACACGGTCCCCCTCCCGCGTTCGCGAAGTACAAAATCCCCAGGCCTCCAATTCCTTTGTGCGAACGCACTCACCTGGGTGCGAACGCGATGCCCAGGCTGGTCACCCCTCCGCGAACGCGGTCAAGAATCTGCGAACGCACAGATCGAATGGACCTGGGTCCCTCAGCTGCCCTCAATTCTCCGCGAACGAACCCCTTAGCCTGTGTTCGCGATGGCTACCTCTCACAACTCTCCGCGTTCGCACCTCCTGGATCGCGAATGCATTGCACAAAAATCCCTGCTCCCATAATTCCCCTATGCGAACGCGAGGCACTTTCCGCGAACGCATAGGGTAAAATACCTGTGTAAAACACCAGCAAAACAGCATTCTCTTTAAGTCCAAATGAGTCCGTTAAATACCCAAAATAAATCCCGAGCCCCCCGGGACCCCAACCAAACTTACCAACATATCCCATAACATCATTCAAGCTTATTTGCACTCTCAAAACACCAAAACTAACATCAAAACACCAATATCACATCGGATTCAAGCCTAAGAACTTTGAAATTTTCTAAAATCCACCAACGATGCCGAAACTATCCAAAACAACTCCGATTGACCTAAAATTTTGCAGACATATCCAAAACAACATTATGAACATGTTCCAACTATCGAAATTCCATTCCAACCCCGATAGCGTATTTTCCACTGCCGACCGGAAATCGCCAAAAACTAACTTTCGCCAATTCAAGCCTAATTCCACACCGGGCATCACAAAATTACTCTGAACACACTCCTAAGTTCCAAATCACCTAACGAAGCTATCCGAGCCATAAAATCTGCATTCCGAGGTCGTTTACCGATAATTCAACTCTCAGTTGACTTTTCCAACTTCAAGGCTATTTTTAAAAACTAAGTGGCCAAATTCTCATTATAATCACTTCAATTTCAAGCCTACCAACTCTAACACATCAATAACGGTATAATCAATCTATAACAAGTCAAATGCAATAATTATAATGCAGATTCTACGTAACGACAGACCGGGTCGTTACACAGTCTTTAATATTAACAAGATAAGGGCTTTCTCTAGAATTCTCTACAAGCCTAGAAGATTCCAAAGACTTCCCTAGAAAATCCATAAGGATCTAGGGTCTTCCTAAGGAAATGTCTATACTTCTCTAGAATCTTCTCACAAATGCTAGCCTTCCTCTTATGTAAGCTTCCACATGGCATTCATATATATCAAATGGCGCCTATGTGGCATGATGACATGGCGGGTCATCACACTCTCCCCCACCTAATATTGTGACGACTAAGTCGCAATGCTGGTGCATCAACTCTCGGATCTTATAGTCTTTATATCATTCCCACGTGGCCTCCTCTGGCGATTGCCCCTTCCAATGGACGAGGAACATCGCAGTGGTGCTTTGCCCTTGTTTTCGCCTGGCCTGGTAATCCATGTGTAACAACTCGACCAGTCGTTTTGTGTTTTAGAACCCCGTGCCCCTAAATGAGACTTCCCGTAGTTGCTTTTACTGATTTATGACTTGCGGGGACGAGTGGTTCGAGGTTTGGAAGAGTTTGGAGTGGTTTAGGAACACTTAGAGCCCGTTTGGACATACAAAATTTTTACTTTTTTCCACAAAAAAAAATTGAAAACAATGTTTGGTTATCAAATTCAACACCTTTTTTCCAATTTCACTTGAAAATGCATTTTCAAATTTGAAAACCTGGTAAGAACCAATTTTTCAAATTTGAAAATGCATTTTCACTAGTTTTTAATTTTACAAATTTACCCTATACTTTTAAAAATTATATGATGACCCCAGCAACTATTAACCTACAACTACCCATAGAAACACAAAACGCGCAGGTCTTTTAAAATTCTTGGTGATGCAAGCAGTCAATTAATCAATCTTTTGTTTTTATTTTATCTTTTAAAATATGTATGTTTTATTGAATTCCTGATATACCCCAATATTAAAGAAGAACTTGTTCATATTCATGTTGTTTTTGGCTTAAACTCCTTCTCTCTATATTAGTAGAACTAGAAAATGTGATATTGATTTTGCATCTTCTATGTTGAACAATAGCATTTTGATTGTTTATTTCAAGTAGGATAATCAAATTGGGGTGGTTTTGATATATTTTACAAGTTATGGGGTATAAATCATGTTTCATGATTTTGAAAAAAAGGCATCCAAATATGTTGCAAATATTATAACCAAACACAAACTTCATCTTCAATTTAAAATCCAAATTCCAAAACTTTGTATGGAATGTATGGCCAAACGCCTACTTAGTTCCTTAAGGTTGGCCTTTAAGGCCCAGTTTGACTTCGGTCAATATTTAAGGTAAACGACCTCGGAATCGAGAATCGAAGGTTCCGGTAGGTTCGTATGATGATTTCGGACTTGGTCATATGTTCGGAATGGATTTTGGATTACCCGGGAGCGTTTCGGCGCCTAATAGTGAAATAAGGTTTCCTTAAGTTCAAACTTGAGGTTTGGAACGTGTTTTTGTATTATCGAGGTCGGAACGGAATCTCGAGACCGGGAATAGTTTCGTTATGTCATTTATGACTTTCTTGCCAAATTTGGTGTCATTCCGAGTACTATAGGTAGGTTCGGCGTATTAAAAGCGAATTCAAGAACTTAAAGTTCTTAAGTTTGATCCAATAGGTTTTGGGGTATGATTTTTAGATTTAGCGTTGTTTCGGACGTTCTGCAGGCTCGAGCGAGTCCGTATTATGATTTGGTACTTGTTGGTATATTTGGATGAGGTCTCGGGTGGGCCCAAATGCCATTCGGGCATCGAGCGAGGCAAAAATCAGCCTTAATTGACTGTTGGTGCACCAGATCTGGTGCGACCGCACCTGCGGAGGGTTAGCCGCAAGTGCGAGACCGCTTCTGCGGTCCCAGCCTCGCAGGTGCGACCTCTGAGGGAGCTGCCTATTTTCCGCAGAAGCGGAGCCGCAGGTGCAGACTCCGTTCCGCAGGTGCGAAGCCAGGCCCCCTTCCTCTTCTCCGCAGATGCGAGATTTTTCTCGCAGATGTGAGACCGCAGGTGCGGTCCTCAAGCCACAGGTGCGAAAAGCCTGTAGGCAGTGAGGTTCATTTTAAATACGGGACTTAGCCATTTTTGAACACTTTTCTTCTTCTTTGGGCGATTTTGAGAGCATGCAAGGAAGATATTCGACCTAGCTACTGTAAGATACGTAATTCCTACTATAAATTAAGTTTAATAGTTGAATTCTTAGGTAGATTAACACATTAAATTAGTAGAAATCATGGGATTAGAGTAAAACCTAGGGTTGTGATAAAAATGGGAATTTACCAAGAAATTTAGCATGGAATCATACAAAATCTATATAATATTGATCCTTAGGCTATGGGTTATTGTTTACTTTGAAAATTTCCGGAATCCGAGCATGTGGGCCCGTGGGTGTATTTTGGGATTTTTTCATTTAGGTTGACGTAGTCATTTCAAATCGGAGAATTTTGGACTTTTGAGTATAGATTGATTTGTTAATGTGGTATTTGGCTAGTTTCGAGTCAGTGGGCGTCGAATTTGGAGTTTCCAGCGCATTCTTGATCCAGAAAGTGGACTTGACACGAGGTAAGTCTCTTTTCTAACCTTGTAAGAGGGAATTGTCCCCATAGATGAATATAAATAATTGCATGTCTTTATTTGTGGGGGCTACGCACGCACGAAGTGACGAGAGTCCGTGCGTAGCTACTATTATGTTATGTCGGGGAGTTTTAGGATTTACAAGCATGCTTTATGTGTCGTATCTATAATCTTAAATGTTAATTTAGGTTTCCTAATATCCTTGAATTATTAAGTGAACTTCTATGAGGTTACATTCTGAAGTTTATATTATTGAATCTTTCTTTGTATGTATATTCTCTACTAAATTCCTGATTTCTAGTTAATTATGTGTATGTATACGGGTACCCACGTCGTATATATGATTTGTGAGCGGGGTAGCCCTATTATTATGTCAATCGCGTTGCATGTTCGATTCGCGAGCGATGTAATAGATGCATCTATGGTTCGAGCCATTCGACCCTTCGGCAGTGCACATTTATTTTTGCGTCATACCGGTCGTACGTCAACGGCACATTTGTATTGGCGAAAAATAGACTCGCCATGTGGGTCTGTTAAATGGCAGCACGTGTCAGCAAAGCTTGGAGAAAAGTGAAGAATGACATGTAAAGATGATATGTGAAACACCCCCGGGACCGAACATACTGAGCCTGTTAGCCTCGAAACTGATGATCATAAGATAGCCTGGATCAGGTGCGGGAGAATATCTCATAATTACAAATGAGGAAGGAATCAATTAATCCCGGATTATATGGGATTTTCATCATTAATCCATCAGTTGGAGCATGTTCGTAATGTTATTTTGGATATGTTTGCAAAATTTCAGGTCAATCGGAGTTGTTTTGAATAGTTTGAGCATCGTTGGTGGATTTTAGAAATATCAAAGTTCTTAGGCTTGAATCCGACGTGGTTTTGGTGTTTAGATGTTATTTTTAGTGTTTTTAGAGTGCCACTAAGTTTGAATGATCGTATGTGATGTGTTTGTATAGTTGTTTGGGGTTCCGAGGGGCTCGGGATTTATTTCTGGTGGTTAACAGACTTATTTAGGCTTGAATAAATTGTTGGTTTTCTAGTTTTTGCACAGCAGGAATTCCTTCACTGCGATCGCACGAGGAGAGTCGTGATCGCGTAGTGCATATGGAGAGGGGGAAGGATTTACTCTCTACAATCGCATAAGTGTATTCGCGATCGCAGAGGTTGAGCAGGTCGAGCAGTGCGATCGCGTGGACATGATCGACATCGCGTAGGGTCAGTCAGGCGCGTGGGGGTAAGGTCAAATGTTCTTCGCGATCGCGTGCGTCAGGATTGCGATCGCGTGGGGTTGAACTGTTGTGAAGCGCGGTCGCGTATCTTATGTCGCGATCGCAGTGAGTAAAATGAAGGACAGGGAATTTTGTTCTTTGCGATCGCGTGAGCACTTCCGCGATCGCAGTGAAGAAATAACTGGGCAATTATAAAATAAACCCTCCGCGACCATTAACCCTTTTTACATCATTTTTGTACGGAAGGAGAGCTTTTGAGGCGATTTTTGAATAGGGAATCAGTGTTCTTCATAGAGGTAAGTATTTTGGTCATTAAAACTCGATTATAGGTGATGAAGGAGCATAGTCTCAGTGTTTAATTCATGAAAATCAGTAAAAAAAAAGGGGGGGGGAGTTAGGGCTTGAGATTATGAGACCTTTAAGGGTCGATTTGAGGGGTCAAACGGACTTTGATTTTAGCATTCTTTATATGTAAGGACTCAGAAGATGACGAAGAACATTTTGGTATAAAATATTTTGAGTTTCGGGACACGGGCCGGGGGGTCGGGTTTTGTGCTTAAAATCAATACTTTTCAATTGGAATTCGTTCCTTAAGCATAATTTGATGATAAAGGTCTAATCTTTATAGATTTGGAGTGCTCGGGAGTTGATTCGAGAGGCAAGCGTATTGCGGAATAGTTTCTGGGATAGTTTAAGGTAAGTAATGTCTTTAAATCCTGTCCTGAGGGTATGAAACCCCGGACTATGCACCCTTTCACGGGTTTTGGAACGCAAAGGTTGAAACTTGGAGATATATTCCTTACTTAGGCAACTATTGAGTTGCGAAATCGATTTATATACATATACTTAATGGTATAGATATATTTTTATATGATTTGGGTTGTAAGCCATGTTTGGGGCCTATATGTTATGATTTTTCACTTAGTCTTTTCATGATAATTGTTTTGACACTCAAAATATTTTGATACTATTTCTTGAAAATGAAACACTGTTTTGGGTCGAGAACCCGGTATACTTATGGCCTGAAGGGCAAATTGAGAGTGTCTGACTGAGTAAGGCTGCTGGCCTATATTGTGAGGATGTTATGATATAAGTGTGGCTGCTGGCCAATATTGTGAGTGATTTATGCCATGATGTGGCTTGTTTATAGCGCTTGGGCTGTAGGAGCCCCTCCAGAGTCTGTACACACCCCCAGTGAGCGCAGGTACCTAATGAGTGATGCCCGCGGGGCTTATGCTGAGTGATTCTGAGGTTGCTTGATGGGCAGAGTGACTGTGAGGTTGCCTGATGGGAAGAGTGACTGTGAGGTTTCCTGATGGGCTAATGTTGAAAGAAATTGTTATGAGAAATGATTATGGCCCGAGGGGCAGTTTTATGAAGATTTTGACTGAGTTTTCGAACTATGATTTACTTCGTTTTCAAACTGGGTTCACTGAGAATTTTACTGAGATATACTGATATTGCACTTGTTTCAAAGGATTTCTGGAAACTGATTTTTGAACTCATGTATTTGATGAATATTATCTGGTGACTTGGTGTTTTACTGGCTTTTGTGAATTGGTGTATATGCGTTGTGTGTTTCATATTTCTTAGACTGTGATTTATTTTTATTACTACTGAGTTGGCGTACTCATAAAGACTCCATGTGCCTCTGTGCATAGATTCAGGTACCGATTTGGAGCAGTAGTTGCCTTGTTCGTTAGCAGCAGCTTTACGGGATTTTGAGGTAGATGTCCAGCGTCCACAGCTTCTCCATTTCCCTTCCTTATTTAGTTTTATCATTACATTCCTAGACTTATTTAAAACAATTAGCGAGTTAGTTTTATTTCGTTGATGCTCGTGACCATGTTGACTCCAGTCTTGGGAGGTTTTGTTTATAGTTGTTTAGACTACTATTGGGCGCTAAGACTTAATGAAATTTATTTATTGCCATGTTTGTTGTTATTATTAAATTGTGAATTATTTTCATCGAACTAAGAGGTAGTCATGTGATGGTTGGCTAGCCTAGTTCCACGATAAGCGCCATCACGGCCTGTTAGGATTTAGGGTCGTGACAAGGTTGTATCGGAGCTCTAGGTTGCATAGGACTCAACAGTCATAAGCAGGTTCAGTAGAGTCTTGCGGGTCGGTACGGAGACGTCTGTACTTATCTTCGAGAGGCTACAGAACTCTTAGGAAATGTCTCTACTTTTCTTGAACTCTTTCGTGCCAATCTATTGATTCTTGAAATCTAAACTTACGTTATTTCATTCTCTCACAGATGGTGAGAACACGCAATACCGATCAGGGTGACCAGGCACCAGCCAGACCCACAAGGGGTCGGGGCCGTGGTAGAGGTAGGGGACCAAACCGCGCAGCAGCCGTGACAGTGCCACAGGATACCCCTATCATTCAGGATTAGGTTCCCGCCGATGGTACTCCAGCGGGACACGCTCAGGCACCGACAGTGCCTATTGTTATTTCGGGTCTTCAGGAGACCATGGCTCAGATATTGACGGTGTGTTCCAGTTTAGCTCAGGCAGTTGATATGTCCACTACTGCAACTGCAGCTCAGGCTGGGGGAAGCAATCAGACTCCAGATGCCCGGTCACCTAAGCAGGTTGTACAGGGTATTCAGACACCGGGGGTAGACCCAGCCCGGCCGGTTGTCCCACTTCAGGACTATGTGGTTCCAGCTATGCCCGAGGATGAGCAGTGTAGGCTAGAGAGGTTTAGCAGACTTAAGCCTCCGACTTTTAGCGGCACAGAGGGTGAGGATGCCCAAGGTTTTCTGGATAAATGCTAGAGGATATTGCGTATTGCGGGTATTTTGGAGACCAGAGGGGTCTCGTTTGCTACATTTCAGTTTGTTGGTGCTACTTTTACTTTATGGGAGTCATTCGAGAGGCGTAGGCCAATTGGTTCAGCACCACTTACATGGCAGCAGTTCTCCACGATCGTTTTGGAGAAGTATGTTCTTCAGTCATACAAGGAGGAGCAGCGCACACAGTTTGAGCAGTTGTGCCAAGGAGAGTTGTCAGTTACTCAATATGAGATAAGTTTTTTCGAGTTGGCTAGACATGCTTCTGAGATTGTCCCTACTGACAGTAGAGGATTAGGAGGTTTGTAGATGGTCTTACTTATCAGCTTCGGATCTTGATGACCAGAGAAAGAGTGTCTGGAGCTACATTTGAGCATGTTGTTGACATTGCTCGGGATATTGAGTCGGTTCGTAGGCAGGATCATGAGGAGAGAGAGGTCAATAGGCCTCGGGGAGCAGGTAACTTCAGTGGTTCCCCTTCTAGAGGACAGTTTCAGCACAGCAGAGGTCGTCCATTTAAACCTCCGCAGCCAGTTTGCCCAGTTTACAGTGGTGTATCTTCGGGGCAGGGTCCTCGCAATTCCCATCAGGGACGTTCATCTTTTAGTGCCCTTCCATCTCAGAGCTCCGCCCGAGCATCATCTTATCAGGGTTCTTCTATGCATGGTTCGTCTGGGGGTTATCTTGGTGGCAGGGGTTTTCGTCAGTTTTCATCTCCAGCTCCAAGTAGTTGTTATGAGTGTGGAGAGTTCGGACATGAGTGGAGGCAGTGTCCCCGTCGTCCTAGTAGTTCATCTCAGCAGAGGGTTCAACCCTCGGCTTCAGCCCCAGTCACTTCACCACCTACTCAGGCAGCTAGGGGAGGTGGTTAGGCAGCTAGAGGCCTCCCTAGAGGGGGAGGTCGAGCGGGTGGAGGCCAGCCACTTATTTATGCACTTCTGGCTAGGCCTGATGCTATGGCTTCAGATGCAGTGATTACAGGTACTATTTCAGTTTGTCATAGTGATGCTTTGGCTTTATTTGACTCTGGTTCCACGTACTCGTATGTTTCATCTTATTTTGCCCACTTTCTGAATATGCCCCGTGAGTCTTTAGTTACGTCTGTTCATGTTTCGACTCAGGTGGGCGATACTATTGTTGTGAACCATGTGTATCGGTCGTGTCTTATATCTATTGGGGGTCTGGAGACCCGAGTGGACTTGATGTTACTCAGTATGGTTGATTTTGATGTGATTATGGTCATGGATTGGTTGTCCCCATGTCATGTTATCCTTGATTGTCACGCTAAGACCGTTACCTTAGCTATGCCTGGAGTTCCGAGAGTTTAGTGGAGGGGGTCTATAGAGCATGTGCCTAGCAGAGTGATTTCTTATTTAAAGGCTCAGCATATGGTTGAGAAAGGGTGTGAATCTTATCTTGCTTTTGTGAGGGGTGTTAGTAGTGAGACTTCTTCTGTTGATTCTGTTCCTGTAGTCCATGATTTTCTGGATGTATTCCCTGCAGACCTGCCATACATGCCACCTGAAAGGGATATTGATTTTGGTATTGACTTGGTGCCCGACACTCAGCCTATCTCTATTCCACCTTACCACATGGCACCAGCAGAGTTGAAAGAACTGAAAAAGCAGCTTCAGGAACTCTTAGATAAGGGGTTTATTCGGCCTAGTGTGTCACCTTGGGGTGCACCAGTGTTGTTTGTGAAAAAGAAAGATGGCTACATGCGTATGTGTATTGATTATAGGCAGTTGAATAAGGTTACTAAAGAATCGTTATCCTTTGCCTCGTATTGATGACTTATTTGATCAACTTCGGGGAGCTAAGGTGTTCTCCAAGATTGACTTAAGGTCTGGGTATCATCAGTTGAAGATTCAGGATTCTGACATTCCGAAGACTGCTTTCAGGACTAGATATGGTCATTATGAGTTTCTGGTTATGTCATTTGGACTCACCAATGCCCCAGCCGCGTTCATGTAATTGATGAATATTGTGTTCCATCCTTACCTTGATTCGTTCGTCATTGTGTTCATTGATGACATCCTGGTTTATTCTCGTAGCCAGGAAGATCATGCTCAGCACTTGAGGATTGTGTTACAGAGACTGAGGGAGGAGAAACTTTATGCAAAATTCTCCAAGTGTGAGTTTTGTCTTGGTTCAGTAGCTTTCTTGGGGCACGTGGTGTCTAGTGAGGGTATTAAGATTGATCTGAAGAAGATAGAGGCGGTGCAGAGTTGGCCCAGATCGTCCTCAGCTACTGAGATCAGGAGCTTCCTTGGTTTGGCGGGATATTACCGTCGCTTTGTGGAGGGATTCTCTTCTATTGCTTCACCATTGAATAGATTGACCCAGAAGGGTGCTCCATTCAGATGGTCCGACGAGTGTGAGGAGAGCTTTCAGAAGCTCAAGTCAGAATTGACCACAGCTCCGGTACTAGGTTTTCCTACTGGTTTGAGTTCTTACACAGTCTATTGTGATGCTTCTAGAGTTGGATTGGGAGCGGTATTGATGCAGGACGGTAGGGTGATTTCCTACGCGTCGAGACAGTTGAAGGTGCACGAGAAGAACTATCTAGTGCACGATCTTGAGTTAGCTGCTATTGTTCATGCCTTAAAGATTTGGCGGCATTACTTGTATGGGGTACAGTTTGAGATTTTCACTGATCATCGTAGTTTGCAGTATCTACTGAGGCAGAAGGATTTGAATTTTTGGCAGAGGAGATGGTTAGAGCTTCTCAAGGATTATGACCTTACTATTTTGTATCATCCGGGGAAGGCCAATGTAGTGGCCGATGCCTTGAGTCGCAGAGCCGAGAGTTTGGGGAGTCTAGCTTACCTTTCAGCAGCAGAGCGACCTTTAGCACTTGATGTTCAGGCTTTAGCGGGTCAGTTGGTGACATTGGATTTGTCAGACCCTCCGCGGGTATTAGCTAGCATGGCTTCCCGGTCTTCTCTCTATGATCGGATTAAAGCTCGCTAGTATTATGACCGGCACTTGTTAGTTCTTCGGGATAGAGTTCGTCGGGGTGATGCCAGGGATGTGACTATTGGTGATGACGGAGTTATGAGGATGCAGGGCCGTATTTGCGTGCCCAATGTGGATGGTATTCGAGAGTTGATATTAGCAGAGGCTCACAGCTCGCGGTATTCTATTCATCCGGGTGCCGCGAAGATGTATCAGGATTTGAGACAGCAGTATTGGTGGAGGCGGATGAAGAGAGATATTGTTGAGTATGTAGCACGGTGTCTCAACTGCCAGCAGGTCAAGTATGAACACCAGAGACTAGGTGGATTACTTCAGAGGTTAGATATTCCAGAGTGGAAGTGGGAGCGAATTACTATGGACTTTGTAGTTGGGCTTCCACTGACTTCGAAGGGTTTTGATGCTATTTGGGTCATTGTGGATAGATTGACCAAGTCCGCGCACTTCATTCCTGTCAGCACTACTTATACTTCAAAGAGGTTAGCTGGTATTTACATTAAAGAGATTTTCCGGTTGCATGGAGTTCCGATTTCTATCATTTCTGACAGAGGTACTCAGTTCACATCTCAGTTTTGGAGGGACGTACAAAGAGGTATGGGTACTGATGTATAGTTGAGCACGACATTTCATCCTCAGACCGGTGGGAAGCCAAAACGGACTATTCAGATTTTGGAGGATATGTTACAGGCTTGTGTGATTGATTTTGGTAGTTCATGGGATCAGTTTCTGCCACTAGCGGAGTTTGCATATAATAACAGCTACCAGTCCAGTATTCAGATGGCCCCGTATGAAGCTTTATATGGTAGGAGGTGTAGATCTCCGGTTGGTTGGTTCGAGCCTGGTGAGGCTAAGTTATTGGGAACAGATTTGATTCAGGATGCGTTGGAGAAGGTGAAATTGATCCAGGAGCGACTTCGCACGGCGCAGTCTAGGCAGAAGAGTTACGCGGACCGGAAGGTCCGGGATGTGGCATTTATGGAAGGTGATAAGGTACTGCTGAAGGTATTACCCATGAAGGGTGTTATGAGGTTCAAAGAGAGGAAAGCTGAGTCCACGATTTATTGGTCCTTTTGAGGTACTTCAGAAGGTTGGAGAGGTGGCTTATAGACTTGCCTTTCCACCCAGATTGTCGAGTGTTCATCCGGTATTTCATGTGTTGATGCTCAGGAAGTATGTTGGTGACCCGTCCCATGTGTTAGACTTCAGCACGGTTCAGCTCGAGGGTGATATGTTATATGAGGTAGAGCCAGTAGCTATTTTGCCTCGTGAGGTCAGAAAGTTGAGATCTAAGGAGATAGCATCAGTGAAGATGCAGTGGAGAGGTCAGCCAGTGGAGGAGTCTACTTGGGAGACCGAGAGGGAGATGCAGAGCAAATATCCTCACTTGTTTGAGACTCCAGGTATGTTTCCAAACCCGTTCGAGGACGAACGTTTGTTTAAGTAGGGGAGAATGTAACGACCCGGTCTGTCGTTACGTAAAACCTGCATTATAATTACTATAATTGACTTGTTATAGGTTGGTTATACTGTTATTGACGTGTCAGAGTTGGTAAGCTTGAAATCGAATGGTTGTAGTGAGAGTTCAGTCATTTAGTCCTTCAAAATAGTCTTGAAATGGGAAAAGTCAACTAAGAGTTGACTTATTGGTAAACAACCTCAGAATGCGGATTTTATG